>SRLM01000287.1:577606-814723 GCA_015708895.1 Populus ilicifolia | reverse complement strand
TATATATAGGGGGTAGCACGAACCGGGGAATGAATTACTCATATTTTTGTCTGAAGAAACAATCATATTCTTTGTCATGATTCAAAATTATGAAGATGTTGCAGTGAATAAGGTTATTCTTACATCAATTTATCGCTAGACGGTCTAATTTAAAAGAAAACAAAAGAAATATATCAATTAAAAAAATAAATAAAACAGTTTAAGATCTATAATTTATAATATATTAATTTTTTTCTTCTTGTTTTTACACCATTAGGAGAAGGAGAACAGCCATGACTTAGATTTGATGATAGGATGTTTCTCTCTTCAAAGTTCCATGCAAACATATTTGTAGGTTAAATTATACAACTCTCTTATTTTTTAATAAAACTAAAATGAGTCTCTAAGCTTTAAAGTTCTTTATTTGATTATTATATATCATAAAAAAATATTTTAATATTTTATTTAGATTTTCATGTTTTTTTCAATTTTAATTGGGAATAATTATAAAAACTCTCATATAATTTGATTTAAATTTTAATTTATCTCTATACTTTTATAAATTACACTATCTTGAATCAAATAAATCTTTTAAATAAAATGCATTGTTAAGAATATAAACTATTATTAAAATTTATAAATTATTAGATAAAAAATGAAAATTATAAAAATAATTTTTTTAAAAGGACACATGTCTAAAAATCATCTCTTCTTGTCCAAGCCGGATAATAAAAAAAATAAGTTTTTTTAAAACAAAATCTGAATTTTCTGCTCACTCTCCGTAAATCTCTCTCTTCAAAGGAAAAAAACAAAACAAAACAAAACAAAAAGGTTTCCCTTCAGCGCGCGCCATTCCTGCATCAAGCCAATGAACACAACATAGCTTTAACTTTTATAAAGCACAATCTGAACGCGCCTCCTGCTTCAAAGACGTCTTAAACTTCCAATGTATGATATGATGATGTGCAGCAGCACCCACCCTCTTCCTTAGACCAACCCCATCTCTCCCTTCTCCCTCTCCTCTGCTTAGAAATCCAAAATTCATACGAGCTGGAGACCTTTGCTGTGCAGTTCGCTCACCTTTGCTATTCATGGTTTCTGTACAGTGTATGTTTTGGCTGGAGCCACCGGCACGTTTATGATAATTAAATTAAAAAATTTAAAAACCCATTTAGTTTGATCTAAAATTAAAGATAATTTTGAGTGATTAGGTGCATATTTGCATATCAGCCACCCATATCCCCTGGGAAGAGAATCGCAGGGGAGGGCTCAGGAAACTTGTTAAATTTCTATTTTTTTCTTATGACATCGAATAACTATTTATTATAGAACAAATAATCAAATACGCAAGTAGTTGTAAATCAGTGTATTACATATTCCTCATCTCAGTAAAAATAAATCTACCAGTCTACAAGAGAACCCATATGAATAAATAAACCTATATTCAATTGTACAGACAAACCAATAAATAATAGAACTCCTGAATCCCTCGAAAAATCACTCTCAAAAGAGTACATGTATAAACCCCATACGAGTAATCCATATATAATAACCCTCAGATCCCAAAAATCTAATGCCTCAAAAGAGCGAGCATGGACAGGAAGAGAGAAGAGCAGATAAGAGCCCCGGATGTCCCAAAAGAATAAGAAGCAGCGCCCGCGCCAATTGCTGGTGCTGGCGCTGGTGCCATCTCTCCAAAATCTTGAGCAGAAACATCAACGCTAGCAAACATCGCCATTACAAGAACAGCAGCGAAAAACTTCATTGTGGCAAATTCCATTGAGCAGAGAATTGGATCTCGAGACACAAAAACAAGATCTTTCAAGAAATGTACTGAGGGCGCACCAAATCTGGAACACTCTGGTGTTGATCTTGATGGTGATGAGATGAGAGGTGACAAGGAGGGGTTTTTATAGAGTAGGGTACGTGTGGGTTTTCAGAAAGAAAATGTGTGGGGCCACAGAGAACGTGGACAGCTGGAGAGACACGTTGAGGGAGTGAAAACGGGAACCAGTCAGAGTCCAGCAACTAATTTCATTTAGCGGGCACATGTCCAAATTTTCTTTCCCTGTCTTCGAAACCGTTAACCTAACACCTAGACAGTCTCCATACGGAATATTTAACGGTAGTTAAGACGGAATCTCGGTGCGGGTTTGGATTGCTGGGCTTTGACTTGGCAAAATGGGCCACGCATGCATCCCTGCTCTCTGCATTAGTTTTTGCATGTGATGATGCTAAGCTAATGGCAAATGAGGAGGACACTATGATATTGAGATCATAGGTTTAGGAAAGCGCTTTTCGGTTGTGGATTGTTACTGCAAAAGAGACTAGTGAACTCCTAAGATTGAGCTTGTTAAACCTGGGATAGGGTTTGAATTTGAATGATTGGGGACAAATAATCCTAATCTGAAATGTAATATTTCTTTTATCTCTTATAATGAATATTTTTATTTTTAAAGAAACCATAGTAAATTTCACCAACAAAATTACTATAAAAAATAATTTAAAATGAATTTATCTATGATGGACGACACATGACATACCTTACAAAAAGCATGAATTTCATGCTTTTCAAGAGGTGTGCTGCTCTTAAACAAATATACTCTAAATTACAAAGTATTTTAGAATAATATAATTTATATTTTAGAATTTTAATTTTAATTTAAGTTTTTTAATTGAGATAATTTTTTATATATTATCATAGCTTTATTAATTAAATGATTATGAGTTTGATTTTTTTATATATATAAAATAATATGAGCCTATAAATATAAGTTTCAAACTTAAAAGGTTTTTATTTAAGAGAAAATGTTAAAAAATAATATATATAATTTTACAAGATTCAAAAATTGAAAAAAAAAACTTAAAGGATATCCAATGTAACTTGATTTATAAAGTCTTCATTCCCTATATAGGACTCGGTTGACAGCCATTAAAGTCATTTGTTTTTACCCTACAATTGACAATAGAAATATTCGTTCTAACTTCTGAAATAAAGAGTGCCCAATACTATTGAGTGGTGTAAGAATATATATTTCAAGTTTTTTCTTTGGAAGATTTGTTTTTTCCATAAAAAAATCCTATTGCCAATCATCTTCTATTTTGTGCATGCCACAAGAAAATTAACAAATAAAGAATTTGATTATGTAATCAAATTAATTAGTTTACGAATCATTTGGTTAGTGTTGTTCACTAAAAAGAATAAAGAATTTGATTGAGAACTCATATATATATATATATATATTCAGAATTTAATGGAGATAGATCTCATTAAAATTATCCTTAAATGTTGACAATTTTTATCAGTTTTGGCTAAAAATCTTAGAAACTCTTACATAACGAACTACATGGATGGATTTATAAATACTAATATAAATAAACCATACAATCAAAAGATGAAGTATCAAATAAAAAATTAACAAATATAACAATACTAAATAATGTCATTATCAGTCTTTCAAAATAAAATAAAATAAACAACACTTTATAGAGCAAGTGAGTTACCAAAAAATGAAGTTCCAACATTACATGCTATTTATTCCTTTAGTGATTAATATACACAAATTAGAATTTAAAATCTCAACATGTTGCTAATATCACTACATGATAGTAGTGTTCACATATATAACCCATCAAAATCACCTTAATACATGTTGAAATGGTGCTCTTAGCTACTAAATCAATCATCTCATGTCCTTTATTCATTTAATGCAACTACCACCCACTATTTTTCTTTCTTTAAAGCCATAATATGATATTCATTGTAGTTAGATGTTGTTGCTATGTATTTTATCAAATTGCAAGAAAGAAGAACCCCATAGTAAATTTAATTATAATACATGTATTGAGATTGATGATGTTTCAAAAATTCATGATGCTAAAAAATAAATGAAGTCTTTTTGAATATTTGGATAGAGTAATCACACATTCACTTTAATATTCTTTTCTTCAAAGTTCATAAAATTGATGATTGGTGCAGTTAGATGTCTATGTATTTTACCAAATTGCAAAAGAGAAGAACACCATAGTAAATTTAATTATAATATATGTATTGAGATTGATCATGTTTCAATAATTCATGATGCTAAGAAATGAGGGAAGTCATTTTTAATATTTGGATAGAGTAATCACACATTCACTTTAATATTCTTTTCTTCAAAGTTCATAAAATTGATGATTGGTGCAGTTAGATGTTATCGCTATGTATTTTACCAAATTGCAAAAGAGAAGAACACCATAGTAAATTTAATTATAATATATGTATTGAGATTGATCATGTTTCAAAAATTCATGATGCTAAGAAATGAGTGAAGTCATTTTTAATATTTGGATAGAGTAATCACACATTCACTTTAATATTCTTTTCTTTAAAGTTCACAAAGTTGATGATTGGTGGTAAACCTGACACTTATAAGATAAATTTTTTTATGGGATTTAGAGACCCTATAATGATAAAATTAGTGATTTTTAATAAGAAATTATAATAAATGATGAGTTTTAAATTCTAAGAATAACAATGTTTGTTCTTAGTTATGTATGATAAATGCTCTAAAAATAAGAGTATAAATAAAAGAATAGGAAAAGTATGAATAATTTACTTGCATAGTTCATAAGGGATATATAGCCTATGAACTTTTTTACATTATTTGAATAAAAAGGTTGAAATGTCATCTCCTCTTGATAATATTGATAAGGGATAAATATCTCTTAAACAATATTAATGAGAGATAAATATATCCTACATAATATTAATATTTATGGAAACATGATAAGTTTTTAGAAGATTTTAATGCACTCGAGGATGTAGAGAGATTATTATTGACTTTTAACACTTCATGTTAAAAGACATAAAAATAAACAAGCAAATCTTCATGACCCATCATGGGGCCAAAAAAATTATCAGCTTTATATGTATTTGATTTGGAATGATTCTAAATCCTAGGGTGATGGGTCTAGTGCATTATCAAACCCATATCCACTCGGATTTTGTGCGTAACTAAACTCAAGGTAGTTAAGTCTGATATATGTTTTAGACCCACATGCACTTAAACTTAACGCGTAACTGAACTTAAGGATGTTAGGTCTCACACTTCACCAGATCCATATGTATTTAAGATCAGCATGTAGCTAAAGCCAAGAATATCGTGCCAGACCTACATGTATTTAAGTTTAATGTGTAGCTCAGCCCAATAATATCTAGGTCTAATAAATATATTAAGTTTGATATGAGCTTGAACTTAATATATAGCTGAACTTAAAAAAAATAAGTATGACATCCTGTGAGTTTATATGTACTTTGTTATGAATTGAATCAAATGATGTTCGGTCCGGTAATAAGCCAAACCTATATTATATAAGCTTGACATTCTACCAAATTTAAATACATTAGATTATTACATAGTCTTTAACCTTTTTAATAATAAGAAACAAACATATCAAAAATACACTAATACATAAAAGATATACATATATTTATATATCTATGAGTAAAGGAAATACTAGTAGATTTCTTAAGTGAACACACTAAAAGTAGTTTTCCTGTTCTTTCATGGACCAATCAAAGGCTAAAGAGGATTTATAATGTTAATTATTTCATTCACTATGCCTAATTAAAGGTTGTAATGGTTCGGGCCTACAGAACACATAGTCATATCTGAGCCTACCCATTATTTGTTGGGCTCTGAGCAAACCAAAAGGATAGCCCGCCTATGATTAAGTTATCCTTCACTTAAAAAAGCAGTGCAATTTGATTTTCATACCGTGCAAATGGTTCTTTATAGAAACTTAGAAATATGAGTGATGAATTTCAGATTTGATATTATTTTATTATTTAAAATTATGTTATTTTAATTATTTTTATCTTATTGATTTTATCTAACCTGATTTGATTAAATTAATTAGATCATATCCTATCATCGTGTAAATTTAATCAAGTAAATATCAGAAACAATTCAAACTAAAACCTAACTCAAATTAAAAAAAATTCTCATAAGTTTATCAAATTAACTTACTAAACAAAATCATGTTTACTAGGTATTTTTTTATTTTAAATTATTTTTTTTATTTTACACAAGAATTTAACAATTAATATCATTCAACAACATGAGAACATTTTCTAGATCGTCATGACAACTATTGCAAGATTAGCCCGTTTAAGTTGCTAAAATGAAATGATCTAATATGAAATATAGAATAAATAATCAAATACATAAGTAGTTGTAAATCAGTGTATTACATATCCCTCATCTCAGTAAAATAAATCTACCAGTCTACAAGAGAACCCATATGAATCCATAAACCTTTATTCAACTGTATAGACAAACCAATAAATAATAGAACTCCTGAATCCCTCGAAAAATCACTCTCAAAAGAGTACATGTATAAACCCCATACGAGTAATCCATATATAATAACCCTCAGATCCCAAAAATCTAATGCCTCAAAAGAGCGAGCATGGACAGGAAGAGAGAAGAGCAGATAAGAGCCCCGGATGTCCCAAAAGAATAAGAAGCAGCGCCCGCGCCAATTGCTGGTGCTGGCGCTGGTGCCATCTCTCCAAAATCTTGAGCAGAAACATCAACGCTAGCAAACATCGCCATTACAAGAACAGCAGCGAAAAACTTCATTGTGGCAAATTCCATTGAGCAGAGAATTGGATCTCGAGACACAAAAACAAGATCTTTCAAGAAATGTACTGAGGGCGCACCAAATCTGGAACACTCTGGTGTTGATCTTGGTGGTGATGAGAAGAGAGGTGACAAGGAGGGGTTTTTATAGAGTAGGGTACGTGTGGGTTTTCAGAAATAAAACGTGTGGGGCCACAGAGAACGTGGACAGCTGGGAAGACACCTTCAGGGAGAGAAAACGGGAACCAGTTTGAGTCCAGCAAGAAAACGGCTGGTGGTTGAGAATAATTTGATTTAGCGGGCACATGTCCAAATTTTCTTTCCCTGTCTTCGAAGCCGTTAACCTAACACCAAGACAGTCACCGTACGGAACATTTAACGGTAGTTAAACGGAATGTCGGTGTGGGGTTGGATTGCTGGGCTTTGACTTGGCAAAATGGGCCAGCCATGCATCCCTTCTCTCTGCATTAGTTTTTAGATCCGTTTGTTTTGCAGTTGCTCCTGAAAAATACAGTTAGGTATTTAGTAATTTATTAAATTGTATTTTACAGTATGTAGCCTATCAAAAAATTAAGTTTGAAATACTATTTTTATGGAGAAATTTTTACATACTTTTCTAATTAAGTTTTATAAAAA
The DNA here is from genome assembly GCA_015708895.1 of Populus ilicifolia. Lineage (NCBI taxonomy): Eukaryota > Viridiplantae > Streptophyta > Magnoliopsida > Malpighiales > Salicaceae > Populus > Populus ilicifolia. The sequence goes on along the minus strand of SRLM01000287.1, from coordinate 807,482 downwards.
CTCTATTTATTTTTGTGATTTAAAAATACTTTCTTCAAAATTTGAAGTTTTTTTTTATTTTTTATACTTTAAATTATTTTTTTATATTTTCAGATTATTTTGATACATTAATATTAAAAATAATTTTTTTAAAAATAAAAATATTATTCTGATGTATTTTTAAGTAAAAAAGCACTGTTGAAAAGCAACCATTACTAAACATTTTATACATATTTTTTTGTTCTATATAAACCTTCACCATAAATTTTACCAAACATGTAATTAAATCCAACTATTGACACCTAACCGTGCTTTTTTAAACTTAATTTTTTTAAACCACAACAACAAAAATTATCTAAAAACAAACACACTCTTTATATTTGATGATGCTAAATTAATGACAAATGAAGAGAATGACGTGATTTTTAGATCATAAGATTTAGAAAATTGAAAAAGAAATTAGTAAACTACTAATATTAAGGTTATTAAACTTAAAATAAGGTTTGAATTTGAATGAATAGGGATAAATAATCCCATAAGTAATTTTTATTTTATTTTTTATCTTGGATATTATTTTTTTAATGAATAGTGGTAAAATACAGTTAGGTATTTAGTAATTTATTAAATTGTATTTTATAGTATGTAGCCTATCAAAAAATTAAGTTTGAAATACTATTTTTATGGAGAAATTTTTACATACTTTTCTAATTAAGTTTCATGAAACTCTATTTATTTTTGTGATTTAAAAATACTTTCTTCAAAATTTGAAGTTTTTTTTTTATTTTTTATACTTTAAATTACTTTTTTATATTTTCAGATTATTTTGATGTGTTAATATTAAAAATAATTTTTTAAAAATAAAAATATTATTTTGATGTATTTCTAAGTAAAAAAACACTGTTGAAAAGCAACCATTACTAAACATTTTATACATGTTTTTTTGTTCTATATAAACCTTAACCATAAATTTTACAAAACATGTAATTAAATCCAACTAATGACACCTAACCATGCTTTTTTAAACTTAATTTTTTTAAACTACAACAACAAAAATTATCTAAAAACAAACACACTTTTTATATTTGATGATGCTGAGTTAATGGCAAATGAAGAGAATGACGTGATTTTTAGATAATAGGATTTAGAAAATTGCAAAAGAAAGTAGTAAACTACTAATATTAAGGTTGTTAAACTTAAAATAAGGTTTGAATTTGAATGATTGGGGATAAATAAGCCCATAAGTAATTTTTTTTTATTTTTTATCTTGGATATTATTTTTTTAATGAACAGTGGTAAATTTTATTAATTAAACTGTCATAAAAAATAATTTAAAATGTATTTATTTATGAAGTACAACACATTACAAATCTCATGCAAAAGCATGAATTTAATGTTTTTCAAAAGGTGTGTCGCACATCGCACCTCTTAAACAAATATATTCTAAGTTGCAAAGTATTTGAGGATAATATAATTTATATTTTAGGATCTCACACTTCAATTTTAATTTTTAAATTGAGATAATTTTTTATATATTACCATAGTTTTATTAATTAAATAATTATGAGTTGAATTTTATTATTTTCATTCAACATAAAATAGTGCGAGTTTATAAATATAAGTTTCAAACTTAAAAAGTTTTTACTTAAGAGAAAGGATTAAAAAATAATATAAATTATATATTTAATAAAATAAAATTTTAAATTGAAATAGTTTTAAGAGATAGAAAAATTAAAGAAAAAAACACAATCTGATTATCCAATCCAATGTAACTTGATTCGTGAAGTTTTTATCCCCTGCATATTACTCGGTTGACAACTACTAAAGCCCTTTTTATTTTTTTCCTACAAGTTGACAATAGAAATTTTTATTTTAACTTTTGAAATAAAGAGTGCCCAATACTATCAATTGGTGTAAGAATATATATTCCAAGTTTTTTCTTTTGAAGATTAGTTTTTCCCATAAAAAATCCTATTGCCAATCATTCTCTATTTCTTGAGAAAAGATTATATGCAATCAAATTAATTAACTTAGGACTAATTTGGTTAGTGTTATTGATTACAAGAGAATAAAGAATTTGATTGAGAACTCATAGATACATTCAGAATTTAATAGAAATCGATCTCATTAAAACTATTTTTAAATGTTGGTAATTTTTACGAGATTTGGCTAAAAATCTTAAAAACTTTTACAAAACAAACTACATTGATAGATTCGTAAATACTAACATATATATACAACACAATCAAAAGCTAAAGTATTCAGATAGAAAATTAACAAATATAAAGGTACTAAATAATATCATTATCAATGTTTCAAAAGAAAATAAATTGTGGAGCAAATGAGTTATCAAAAAGTGAAGATCCTCACATTACACGCCATTTATTACTTTAATGATTAATATATACAAATCAGAATTCAAAATCTCAACATATTGCTAATATCACTGCATAACATTAGTGTTCACATATATAATTCATCGAAATCACCTTAATAATACCTGCTAATATGCTACTCTTAGCTGCAAAATAAATAATCTCGTGTCCTTCATTCATCCAATTCTACCACCACTCACTATTTTTCTTCTTGTTAAGCGATAATATGGCACTCATTACAGATAGCTGTTATTGCTAAGTATATTTGATTACTAAATTGCAAATGAGAAAAACATAACCATATATTTTGATCATTGGTGATAGACTTAACACCTATAAAAAATTATTTCTTTGTGAGATTTAGAGACCCTCTAATGATGAAATCAATAATTTTTAATAAAGGATTGCGATAAATGAAAAAATAAGCTTTAAATTCTAAAAATATGAATGTTTGTTCTTAGTTATGTATAATAAATACTTTAGAAATAAGAGTATAAATGCTTTAGAGAATAGGTAAAGTAGGAACCATTTAACTTCATGGTTTATAAGGTATATTAGCCTATGAAATTTATCATGTTACTTGAATGAAAAGGTTGAAACATTATCTCATTCTAATAGTATTAATAAGGGATGAATATCCATTAGACAATATTAATGAGGGATATATATCCCTTACACAATATTAGTGTTGATGAGAATATGGTCGGCCTTTAGGAGATTTTAATGCATCTAGGATTGTAGGGAGATGATCATTCTTAACTTTTAACACTTTATATTAAAAGATATAAAAAAAACAAACAAATATTCATGACTCATTATAGGATGAAAAAGATTATCAGCTTTATATGTATTTGATTTGGAATGATTCCAAACCCAAAAGTGATGCATCTAGTACTTTGCCAAACCTATATCCACCCAAGCTCTATGTGTAGCTGAACCTAATGTTGTTAGGTCCGATAATTTATCAAATTCATGTGTACTTGACCTTAGGGTGTAGCTGGATATAAGGATATTAGGTTTGACACCTTGATAGACTCATATATAATTGGACTCATTCGTAGTTGGACCTAAGGATACTGGGTCTAACAAAGTGTCAAACCTACATGCATTTGGGCTTAGTGTGTAGCTCAACCCAATATTGTTTGTGCCAAATCCAGATATACTAGGGTTTAACATGTAGCTAAGCCTAGAGATGTTAAGTTTGATATCTTATCAATTTTATATAAACTTGGACTTAGTACATAACTAAACCCAAGAAAATTGAATCTAACATCTTTCTAGGTTATATATAAAAGATGTTAGGTCTAAAAGTAAGTCAAACCTATACCATTTAAGCTTGACATTCTACTAAGTTTATAAACATTAGACTATTACCCTGTCTTTAACCATTTTAATCATGATTTTTTATGTAAATATATCAAAAATACATTGATATTTAAGATACACACACACACACACACACACACTTAGACGTATCTATGAGTAAAAGAAACACTGGTAGATTTCTTAAGTGCACCAATTAAAACCATTTTTTCTTGAATTTTTCGTGGACCAATCAAAGGCTACAGAGGATGCATAATGTTAATTATTTCATTCATTATACCTGATTAAAGGTTGTAATGGTCAAGGCCTATAGGCCAAATATTCATACCTAAGCTCGCCCATTATTTGTTAGGCCTAAGTAAATTGAAAGGATAGCCCGTCCATGATTAGGTATACATGACATCCTTTCATTTAAAAAAAAAGCATGATTTTATTTTCATATTATGCAAATAGTTGCTTTTATGGTAACTTAGAAATACGAGTGATGTACTTATTTTATCATCATGAGACTTTTTCTTACTTTGTAATTTATTAGATTTCGTCAAGATTTGATATTAAAAAGAGTTAACAATTAGTAGGTCATTTCATTAATTTCAATTAGTGTGGATATATATATATATATTTAAGTTATTGATTTTTACCTTACTTGATTTGGTAATCATCAGCCTATCAGGTGATCAAGTAAATTTCAGAAACAATTCAAACTAAAACCCAACTTAAGTTATGTTTTTCACACGAGTTTAACAAATTAACTTACCAAACACTATCATGTTTAATAAGTATGGCCTTTTTTCTTGATTTGAAACTCTTTCCAAATCTTATTCCACCTTATATAAAGATTTAACAATCAATATTATTTAAGAATACATGGAACATCTTTTCTAACTCATCTAGGGTGATAAATTCTTTCTTAATCACTCAAATACCTTCATATAGTTTATGTTATATCTAATATCTTTCCATTTATTAACTTTACTAAGATAATAATATGTAATAAGATCAAAACATAACACTACCTATATAAGATAACTTAGTGATATCAAGTCTAAGGATCACTGATTAATACATAAAAGTGTATTTTTATATCATTGTATTACACTTAAAATATCATTAAATTTTCTAATTTAAACATGTTTTATAATAACAAGTCTGATAATGTAAGATAACTTTAATGATTAACTATTGAAAGTAAAAAGATAAAGAGATGGCTAAGCTTAAAAAAGAGATGCTGGTTCAATCCAAATTAGAACACTATTCAGTTATTGGATCATAACTGGATCTGTAGAACTTAGATTTAGGTTTGCTTTATCTGGATGGAAAGCTAAGACAGAGGCCTAAAACTTTAATGGGAGTCCAAGATTCAAAAAGATTATTTTCAAGTTTAAATTGTAGCAACAACAAAGAAGTCAGAATTTGTCCTATAGCCTAGACATTGTTCAATATTTAGCCCATATCTCAAGTTCTAGAAGTTTAAATGATCTTTTTTTTTTGTTAGAAAGTTGAGATAATTTTCTAAAACTTTCATGATGATAATTTGTTCAAATTCAAACGTTAGCAATAATGTTTTGTTTAGACAAAAAGATAAGAGTTGTCACCAAGTCAAGATGTGGTTGTCCATTCAATAATTAGTCAACAAATCAATAGTTTCAAATTTTAGCCTATAAAATGAGGCATTTGTCATGCATTTAGGCAACTTGGTTTTCAGATCAAGATCATGTTTTTACTATTTTTCTTTATATTTTGTAATGCTTAAATTTTACTTTCATTAATCTCTTATTTATATTTTTCTTACAACTTCTAATGCATTAATTAATTGTAGAAATAGACCGATGAAGCTATCATTTAGAAATATAACATTAGATATGAATATTTTCAATATTTGCAAGCAACCTGGAGATGAAATGATTTACAAGAAGTAGATTTTGTTGAAGAATTAGTTTATGATAAACTTGAATCTACTTTGAGTAAAATTGAGTTTATTGAATTTGAAGATTTGCAAATGACTTATTCTCAAGAAGAAATCATTGATAAGAAAGGCACCAAAAATATTGATATGGATCTTTTGTCAAAAGTGAAAATAGATTTGATATTCAATATTATACCAATCGATGATTACTTTCCTAATGAATCCTTACTTACTCTTAGATCAATGTTATGGTTTGCTAATTCTGTCAATTTTCTTTCTTTAGGAGATTTACCAGCTCATTAGAGTACTTGAGATAAAAGAAAGTTCTTGAATAAAGTGAATAATTTTTATTAGGATGACCCTTATTTATTCAAATATTTTGAAGATGTATTTTTGATAATGAGGTAAGTATGTCATTAAATTTTATTATTCTAAGGCATATAAGAGTCATTTCTCATAAAAAAAGATGACTGGAAAAATCTTATAATATGAATTCTGTTAGCTCACCATGTTCAAGGACATATGCATTCCGCAAAACCTATGAACATTATCAAAAGTTATGATTTATTTTAAAAAATAAAGAGTATTTAGATAATCTTCTATTACCTTTTGAGACATATCCTGGTGGAGATGTGTATTGTGTAGTTCATGACTTATAACCTTATTTTTATAAAGAACATGCTCGATATAGTTTTGAGAATCTAACTATAAAAGACTATGTTTGCCAGTTTTTAAGAAAATTGGATGGGAAGCCTATCATTGACCTATAAAGTGCATTTAAACCATTCTTGGACGTAAAACCAAGGGAAGATATAAGCCATAATCTCAACTATAATTTAAGCATTAGTTTGTAAGAACAAGTGTCTTTAGGTTTTATTAATATCATGCTATTTGTGTTTTGTTGTTTTTTATATTGATTTAAGTGTGTTTCAGGTTTGTTAGTGTTCGTTGTTTTAGGTAATGTCTTATATACTATATCATTCTAGCTTAAGACATTGAGAACAACGTCTCATTTTGGTTGGGGGGTAGTAATTGATATTAAAAAAATTAACTAGCTATTTTTTCTATTATTAAAACCATTTGCAAAATTATTGTTACTAAGATGATAGAGTAAAGAAATTCTTTTGTTAAAGTGACTCCTAAGATGCATCTTAGTAAACATTTTTAATAAGGTCTATCAGAATACTTCTTGAAATATTCAAGTTTACAAACCCTCATATTGTTATCAATTAATTTTTCATTTAACAAGTATTCTTAAACCTTTATTTTCATACACACACACACACACTTTAATATATGATTATGGATTGCATATTGAATTATTATATTATCTATGTTCTTTTGTTAAAGGTAATAACTAAGGGAAATTGATAGTATATAATTTATAGGAAAAAGAAAAAAGAAAAAATGATAATAAATATAATTAATTAAATAAAAAAACATAGATAAGTTTGGTTTCGTAGTCTTCCTAACCTAAGCAATTAAGCTCGAAGGTGTGTTTTAACACCTAATACCCTAAAATCAACTGACGTTAGAGTTATTGGCCTAATGCTTATTACATGGATTAAGGAGAAAAGCTTAAGGGAATCAAACATTGCACTATCTACATATTAGTATCTATAACCCAAGTTACTAAACTCAAAGAGGTGTTTGAACACCTAATTTTCTAAGACCAATTAGTCTAGGAGTCATTAGCCTAAAACTCATTACATAGGTTAATGATATATTGTGTTTTATATTATATATATTAAAAAAAAGAAAAAAATAATCTCAACTCAAGAAATTTAACCTTAGACATTAAACAAAAAAAATACTTTTCTTTCAAATAAAGCTCTATAACTATGTATTGATATATTAAGCATAAAAAAGGATCATTAATATCTTGTTTAAGAAGTATGAAACAGATTTATAAATTTAATGAGAGTTTGTTTATTTGGATAGATTAATGGAAGTCGAATGATGAATGCCTTGTTTTGTGGAACTTGCAAAATATTTTTCTATTTTAACACTTTGATTGCTAAGGACTAGTAATAAACTAGTTAGGAGGTATGATTAGTACTTAAAAGTGTATTTTTATCAAGGTTTTATATCATCAAATTGCACTAAATTCCCTAACTTAAACATGTTTTATAATAAGAAGTCTGATAATGTAAGACAACTTTAATTTATGCTAAATGCTTATTTTAAATACAGGAATATCTTACAATTCAAAAGATTGATTGATGTGATTAACTATTAAAAGTGAAAAGATAAATAGAGGGCCAAGCTTAGAAAAGAGATGCTAGTTCAGTTCAAATTATAACATTGTTCAGTCATTGGATCATAACTGGAGTTATAAAACTTGGATTTAGATCTGATTTATATAGATGAAAAGTTAAGATATAGGTCAAAACTCTTATGCAAAGTCCAAGATATAAAAAGGTCACTTTCAAATTCAAATTGTAGTAACAACAGAGAAGTTATAATATGTCTTATAGCCTAGACATTGTTCAGTGTTTAGCCAATATCAAATGACCTTATTTTTTTTAGAAAGCTGAGATAATTTCCTAAAACTTTTGTGAGGACAATTTGTTCAAATTTAGATGTTAGCAATGATATTTTGTTCAGACAAGAAGATAAGAATTGTCACAAAATAAAGATGTGGTCACCCACTTAATAATTAGTCAATAAATCTATAGTTTTAAATTTTGGCATATAAAATGAGGCATTTGCCATGTATTTAGGCATCTTTATTTTCATATCAAGATTGTGTTCTTGTTCTCTTCATTTATATTTTGTAATGCTTAAATTTTTCTTTCATTAATCTCTTGTTTATACTTTTCATTTCTTTTTCTTTTCTTAGTTAATTTTTTTTATCTGAACAACCTCTTTGTTTCTTTAAACGTTGAGGTGTGCTCTTATTTAGTTGTAGAATCAGTCGTACTTTCTTGTTTGGAACTCTTCTAACTCATGGCACAACCATTTCAAGTAAAATATATATTAATTAATATTTACTATTTTCCTAACATTTCATTGAAAATAAATCTTAATTCAAATAATTTTGAACTTTTAGTTTATCTTATTCATTGATGGATCCTATAATCAAGTATAGGATATCATTTTCTTTACGTCTCTCTTGATCTGTGTCTTAAACACATATATTTGGAGAGATATGTTCCATATAAAATAGATAAGAATCAAATTTTAAATTCTTCCATACTAAGCTATTTTTACATCTAGTCCATATACATGGATTAAGACAATCTAAACAACCTTTTAAATTTATCTTTAGATCTCTATATCCAATTATAGGTTATTTCCCCAAATTAATTTATGAAAAAAATTTTAAACAAAAAAAAATTTACTGATTATAATAAAGATAAGTTATTTTTTAACAATAATATGTCATATACATATAATATTAAAAAAAAAACATCACTTCCATTAACTTTTTGTAAACATAAGGTTTATCCATATTTTTTATGAAATTAAATCTATTGATTATATCATTAAAATTAGATATTTTTGCTCCTTAAAGCTAGCATTATACATTGTATTTCATGTTAGTATTTTTCTTAAAAACTCACTTAAATCCATTTAGTTTTATCCCTTTAAGTGGATCAACCAAGTTTCAAATTTAGTTAGGATATGAAGTTCATAACTTTAAGTCATTTCTTGAAATAATTATCATATATTTCTACCAAGTAATTGGTAGGTTTATCAATTATAAATAATATATAATTCATAGTTTTCATGAGAAGTCTTTATTTCATTCATGTATGACATATCCTAATAAATTTATTGAGATTTTATATTTTAAAGGTTTAGGTTAAATATCCAATGTTTTAGCTTTAAAAATATATTTTATTTGAATGTAGTGTTTTAAGAGGTGCTAAATAATCGAAGTGACAGATAAATTGAATGTCATTGAACAGTTGCTAACTTTTAGCAATACCTATGCTCTACCTCATCACTATCTGGTTCCAGTGAAGATCTGTCCTCATCTCCTCCTTTAGCTTTTGTTATCTATATAGATAAATTATATTTAATAATATTTTTTTAATTAATAATACAATTTTTTTTAATTTAGTTTTTTTAATCTACCCTTTTATTTAATTTTTTTAATTATAATGCTTCTTTTAATTTAATTAAAAATTTTAATTACATATAATATAGACAAAATTACCATCAGTTTATTATGTCGGTAACACACATATAAATATAATTCTTTAATGAATTAATTATGTCAGTAATATTATATATATAATCACTTATGGATTTACCATCGATTTATGGCATAGGCAACACATATATAAATATAATTTTCCAACGGATTAGTTCCACCTTTAATATGTTATAATAATTAATGAGTTTACCAATATAATTATTGTTGTGTTTTTTTTATTTGGCATGATAATTCTATTAATAAATCAATATATTACTATATTCTTAAGAAAATGACCAACGGAATAAAAATCACCAACAATATATTTTTTAATTATAGTTTTTCATCCATTATTCTATCAATAATTGTACTTCCAACAAAATCTAAGATTTAAACATCATCGGTCTTTTGCTATTTTGCGGTAGTGTGACATAAAAATATGTGTAGAAATTGATTAAATATAAAGATTAAAGAATTTGACTTTTAATTGGAATAATCATGTAACAAGGATGATCAAGATGTCCAGTGAGTTAATGCTAAATAGTTTTTAAAATAATATTATGAATATTAAATTGTTTCCTCAGCTCATTTTAATTAGATCATATTTCTAACTATTCAAATATTGATTCATTCCTGACAAAAGACATTCAAGTCCAATTATTTGTTTAAAATAGAAATTAATTTATAGCAATGTTTTAAAATTATAAAATTACCGATTAAAAAATATATTTTATTAGTAATAAAATTATGGATTAAAAACACTTAAACAATACAAATGTCAAGCAAGGCATCCTTCATGGATGATATACATTTCATCATTGGTAATTACAATATATGTTATGAAAGTCAATGAGAATTAGCGTGTACTCATAACATTGTTAGGGTTTCAAATTTAATCCATTGTGAGCTGGATACTCGAATCCTAGTTTAGTTTCCACCACCCTCGAATAACAGACTTCACTAAAAAAAAAAAAAAACTGATTTCTTCATATAAGAGTGGAGCCAAGAAAGCCTTAATTTCTTCATATTTTTTTAGACTAATTAAAAAGTGTTTGAATTTTAGTTATATTTGCAACTTAGCCGTCGAACAAATAGTTTTGGACGGTTACTGATTAAAGTATAGTTACTCATTGAATAAATAATTTTTTTTATGAATTTATAGGGTTTTTTTATGTAATTATGTTAGAAGTATTTTGGATAATATTATAAAAAAGAAAATATTAAAAACAATAATTAAAATGATGACTTAAGAAATTAAAGGAATTGCGAAATCAATCATATTTATGACAATTGCTTTAAATCATAAATTATTCATTATTATTAAATAATTTATTTCATTCATTCAAATAAAAAAACAACGCGAATTGTGACATAAAAAATAGCAATTAGTATATTAAAAATACGGCGAGCAATATTTGTAGATCCAAAGTAATGGATTTGGAAGAAAAGGAACCACAAGGGTACAAGGGTTGGGCCTTCCAATTCCCTTGCCCACCATAGCACTACAAGCCGATATATGTTTTAGTTACCAGACAAAAACTTAATGCTGAAAGCTGAAAAATGATTCGGACCCGCGAATCCTCAAAACACAGGCCGTTTCTCCACTGAGGTATATGGGAGATAAACATCAAATCTTCAATGTATTGCCAATGTCAATCACAAATCTGTACCTAACATCTGATTTCGATAGCCGCTCCATGGCAGTGTTCACATAATCCATTGGAATAACCTCAACGTCTGCTGTTATGTTGTTCTTGGCTGCAAAATCAATCATCTCTTGTGTTTCCTTTATTCCTCCGATGCTACTACCACCCACTATCTTCCTTCCTGTTTATCCATGACAATAGTGTAAGTGGCATTGTTTATTTTACTACCATGCTAAATGAGGATTAATTTAGATTGGTTGAGATATGTATACCCATGATAAGAGGAAACACTGGTAGCTCAAGTGGCTTCTCCGGCGCACCAACCAAAACCAGCTTTCCTTGAGTCTTCAACAGACCAATCAAAGGGAAGAGAGGGTGCATCGTCGAGACCGTGTCGATTATACCATCCATTGTGCCTATTGCAGCCTAATAGCGAGCAGCAATAAGATTAGAAGACAAGCATATAGGAAAGCAGATTGAGTTTCTTTATTCAGTTAATAATGCAAGGATTGTGCTCTCTGCATCATGCATACCTGCATCTGATCGGGGTCACGACTAACCAAAAAAGAATGAGCACCAAGATGCTCAAGAGCCTCCTGCTTCTTTTTTGGAGAGGTACTGATCACTGTCACCTTGATCCCCATCGCTTTCGCAAACTTTACAGCTACATGACCCAGCCCACCAAGCCCGACGACACCCACATGCATACCTGGTTTGTCAAGGCCATAATATTTCAAGGGGCTATACACTGTAATCCCTGCGCATAGGAGAGGAGCGCCGGCATCAAGAGGAAAATTCTCTGGAATTCGAATTGCATAGTGCTCATCTGCGACCATAATGTCTGAGAAGCCTCCGTATGTGGTGGCTCCATCATGGTACTTGCCACCACTGGTGACTACTAATTCTGGGCAGTAATTTTCAAGATCGTCGCGACAACTATCGCAAGAGTGGCATGATCCAACCATGTACCCTACCCCAACTTTATCTCCAACTTTGAACTTTTCAACCTTGCTTCCTACCCCCGTCACTTGTCCCACAATCTCATGCCTGCATTGCCAAAATTCTCAGCATAAACTTCAAATGCATGTCCATATTAGGAAACGAACTTTTGGTGAACTTAATATGTTATCCTTAATGTCCATTTATCAAATAAATGTACACTGAAAAAAAAAATCTTGTGATAAGATCATTTCCCATGATACAAGGATTCAGGTATAAACAGCCATATATTTAGATCGTTTATCAGTGTCAAAACGTGGACGAATAATTTTTAATTAATTCATCACTCATCAGGGTATTTATCGAGCTGAGCAAGAAAAAAAATTAAAAAGGGTTAAATTAAGAGAATTATTTTAAAAGGATTAAAATTTCAATTATTTTACTACTAAAATTAAAAACATTAACAAGAAAAGGGCTGAAAAAAACATTTCTTTGCAGGGGCGGGGATCTGCCACCCCCCCGCCTCGGCCACTGGTTATATATATTCATATGATATCAGAGTACATACCCAGGGACAACAGGGTAGGAAGAGATTCCCCACTCATTCTTGATCATATGCAGGTCCGAATGACATATTCCACAGAACAGCACCTTGAATGCCACGTCCTTCTCTCCTGTTGCCCTGCAAGAGAAATTCTTCCTTAATACAATTCATAAAACGGGAGATTTTCATAGGTATAGAGTGATCAATCTGTGGGGATTAAAAAAGAGCCCAAAAAAGCAGTTCAGAGATAAGAGATGGAACCTCCGAGAGAATTTGAAAGGAGAGAGGACCCCAGATTGGTCTCTTGCTGCCCATCCAAAAGCCTCAGCGGGATGCCCTTCCTGACAAGATTTTGCTGCCATTTCTTTTCCTCTGCTTTTGCACGAATTAAGTTGTGGATGGTAGTGCTCATGTACAAGAAATGGTGCACCTATTTATAATGGTGGATGGTTAGCTATTTTGCTGGAGGAGGCAGGGCTCGCGTACCATGTTTTAGGCAAGCACCGAGAAAAGAAGTCGTTGAACGCAACGCAAAACCAAACTTCGGCCGACATAATTTTCTCGCGCATGCCTTTTGGACTCCTCTTCCGTGTGTTGAATGGCCTTCCTCCGGAACAGGTGAGCAAGTACAGTCATAGATACTCATCAACTTGGAAAAATTGTTATCCCAACCTCTACGAGATAATTTTTATCATAACATCGGTGGAGATGTCATTTTTATTGATTTTGAATAATTCTTTATAATATTTTTGTTAAATAATATTCATATAGATTTATTTATTAAAGATAAAATAATATTTTCAATTTAATTTATATATATTTTCTTTATATTTAGATTAACACCAAGTACTCATAATTAATAGATCATAGAGAATTTTAACCTTCTTTTTATGTATCATCTTGATTGTTTTAACATGGTTTCAGAGCTGGTTTTATGAAACGAGACTTAATCCCAAACACAACTTTCATAAATCCAACTCTGCAACGAGTTTGGTATTTCGTCTTCCCTTCAGTTTTGTAATTTAGTATTTGTATTCAGTTTCAACAAATTTGTTTTGTACTTTGGTATAATTGTATATTTTCAAAAAAATATTTATTTAGTTTCTGCAATCTCTGTTCAATTTCTGTAATTTTATATTTTATTTTATGTTACTTTTGCATTCTAGTTCTCTATGATTGTTGATTATGACTACTAAAAGAGATGATTCACTTTAATCTATGAGTGTGAGGTTAGATGAGAATAACTATTTGTATTGGAGCTATGTAATGAAAAAAAAATTTAAAGGGCAAAAGGATGTAGGATTATATTAGTGGAATCTATATGGTACCTAAAAATACTAAGAAAAAGGATGCAACTTTGATAGATGCATGAGAAGCAAATAATGCAAAGATTATTACTTAGATCAACAACTCTATTGAGCATTCTATAAATACATAGTTGACAAAGTATGAGACATTAAATGAGGTTTGTGATCATTTGTAAAGGTTATTCACGCAATCAAATTTTGCAAAGTAGTATCAGTTAGAGAATGATATACGAGCTTTTCACTAAAATAAGATGAGTATTCAGGAGTTCTATTATACCATGACATATCTTTGGGATCAGTTGGCTCTTACAAAATCAGTAGAATTAAAGGCATGTGGTGCTTATATTGAGTATAAAAAGTAACAAAAATTGATATAGTTTTTAATAATATTTTGCAGTGATTTTAAAGAATTTAAAAGTTCAATACTGCATCACTCTCGACTTCCTTCGATTGACTTGGTTGTCAATAAGTCACTGGATGAAGAAATACATCTTCAATTGTATTCTAAAAAGGGTATTCTTTTTGTTTTGAATCCTTCAATATTAGCAATACCATCTAAGCAATTCTTTAATCACCACCATAAGCCTTACACAAGGGTTGGTTTCGACGAATATAGTTTTTATAAGTAAAAAGGTTATTGAAAGACTTAGTATTCTAAGTTGAGACAACAGAATCAAGTTTTAAAGTTTAGTAGTTAGTCACAATCTAATGGTCATAAACCACCTCAAAGTTGTAAACCACCACAATACAATACAACATCAGTAGTTTTTTCATGCTCTATTATCGATCATAGTACTTTGGCTGAGCAATTTCAGAAGTTTATCTTCTTGCAACCATAAGCAATGTCCGCTTCTTTTTTCATAGGTTAGTTGTCTCATAATTTCTTAGGTATGTCATATTTTAAATGAGTTTTGAATTTTGGTGCTTTACATCATATGTCTCTAAATTCTTTATCTTTTACCTATGTTTCCTTTTTGCCCTTCATTCCTGTTATGACTGTTGATTACACTCTTATGCCCTTAACAGGTGTTGGTTCTATTGTCATACCTCATTTTCTTTTTCTAATGTCTATCTTATTTCAAACCTCAAATTAAATCTTGTTTTTGTTGGTCAAGTATGTAATTCTGGTGATTATTTAATCATTTTTCCGTTTCCTTTTATTTTGTATAAGATCTACAGTCTCAGAAGCTAATTAGGATATGTTGTATGGAGAGTGGACTCTATATTTTGGATAAGTTAAAAGTGCTTATTCTCGATGTTGCTAGTGCTATTATTGATTTGTCTTCCTTTTGTTTTAGGCCTTCATCTTCTAGTTTTTATTTATGGCATTCTCGTTTAGGACATGTTTCATCTTCTCGTTTGAGATTTTTGGCATTCACATTAGTTTTAGAAAATTTAAAAACTTATGCCGTTTCTGATTATAATGGATATAAACCGGTAATTTTTTTTGCTTTACCTTGTAAATGAAGTATTTTTGTTTCTTCCTCACCATTTTAGTTAATTCATTCTAATGTATGAAGACCTTCTTATATTGCCACAAAAGAAGATCTTGATATTATATCTCTTTTATTAACAATCATACTCATTCTTATTGAGTATATTTAATGAAATATCATTTTGAATTATTTAAGATATATGCAACTTTTCAAGCTCTTATCAAAACTTAACATTATATTGTGATCAAATGTTTTAGATATGATTTGAGTGGGGAATACACTTCTAATAAATTTTTTCAATTGCTTGCCTTAGATGGAACCATCCACCAAACTTTATGTACATATACGCTTTAAGTAAAATGGTGTTGCTAAAAGAAAATATAAGCACATTGTCGAAACTGCTCGTTCACTCTTATTGTTTGCTTTTGTTTCTAATGAGTTTTGGGGAGAAGATGTTCTTACTGCTTTAAGTTTAATTAATGCAAGTTCATCTTCTCACAATTCAAGTCTATCTCCTTTTGAAAAGTTATATTAGTATGTTCCAGATTATTCTTCGTTTAGAGTTTTTAGTTGTACTTGTTTTGTTTTTCATCCTCATATAGAATGCAATAAGTTATTCTCTCTATCTACTATCTATGTCTTTCTAGATTATGATGAAGGTAAAAAGGGGTATCGTTGTTTTGATCCAATAACTTAAAAATTTTATGTCTCATTATGTTGTCTTTCTTGAGCATATATCTTTCTTTTCTATTTCAGGCACTGCCTTTAACTTAACTAAACCTGATCTTATTCCTATATACTTGTTTTTAAGGATTCTCATGTTTAACCAATTTGTACTCATAACTCTGCAAGTACTGATACTTTACTCTCTAGCACACCTGAAGCTCAATCTCATCTACTACCCCTCAAACTTTATATGAGATAGTGAATCCACCTTTACGCCAGTCCATCCATATTTGTAAGTTCATAAAACTATCAAATTTTGCTTATTCTTATTACTCTTTATCATTTACTTTCTTTTTAGCTTCTATTCATTATATTTTTTAGCCATATTCCTATAAAGAGAAAATTTTGATTCCTCTACCTCTTTGTAAAAGTGTTGTTTGCTATCATTGGGTGTATAAAATCAAGATTAATCCTGATTGGTCTATTGAGGGATTCAAAGTTAGGTTAGTTGCAAAAGGATACTCTCAATAATATGATATGGACTATGAGGAGACATTCTTTCTTATGGCAAAAATGACTACTATTTATACTCTTATTGTTGTAGCTTTGATTTGTCAATGACATATTTCTTGGCTTGATGTTAAAAACACCTTCTTGAAAAGAGATCTTTAGGAAGAAGTATATATAGTACCCCCTCCTAGTATTTTACATGACTCTGGATATGTTTATAAGTTCAAGAAAGTATTATATGATCTCAAACAAACACCCTGTGCTTGGTGTGAGAAATTCTCTATTATGATCTCATCCTTTGGATTTGTTTCTAATAGTCATGATTTTGCTCTTTTTATTAAGTGCACTGATACAGGTCATATGATCCTGCTCTTTTTATTATTGGTGATGACATTAATGGTATTTTAATTTTGAAGATAAAGTTGGTTAGATGATTTGAAATAAAGAATTTGAGTTATCTTAGATATTATTTGGGTATTAAGGTAGCATACTCACCTATAGGTTACCTTATTTCTTAGTCAAAATGATGCAGATATTTTTTAATGGGCTAGACTTACTGATAACAAGACTGTTGATACTCCTATTGAGGTTAACTTAAGATACTTTTCTTCTGATGGTTTATCTCTGATAGATTCTACTTTATATCACATTATTGTTGGAAGCTTGGTATATTTCACTATTACTCGTTGAGATATTACTCGTCTAGATATTATATATATTATTCATGTTGTTAGTCAGTTTGTTGCTTCTCTTACTACTTACTGTTCACTGGGCAGCTGTTTTTTGTATTTTGCAATATCTTTGGTGTACAATTTTTCAAAGTTTTTTATTTTCATCCACCTCTTCCTTAGAGTTACGTGCATACTCCAACGTTGATCATGGTAGTGATCTCACATATTGCAAGTTTGTTACCAGGTTTTGTATCTTTTTAGGTGATTATTTTATTTATTGAAAGAGTAAGAAACAATTTATTGTTTCTCAATCATCCATCGAAGCAGAATATCGTGTCATGACATCTACTATCAAAGGGATTATTTGGTTACGTTGATTACTTGCTGATATGAGAGTTTTCTTTTCTCCTTTTACTTCTATATATTGTGACAACAAGAGTTCTATTTAGATTACTCACAACTCAGTTTTTCATAAGCAAACAAAGCATATTGAGATTGATTGTCATTTTACTCATCATCATCTCAAGCATGACACCATTACTTTGTTTTTTGTTCATTTTTCCTTGTAGATTGTGAATTTCTTTACCAAGGCACATTCCATCTCTTGTTTTTATTTTTTAATTGGCAAACTCTCGATACTTATAGCTGACACGTCTTAAGTTTGATGGGAGATGTTAAATAATATTTATATAATTTTATTTATTAATGATAGAATAATATTTTTAGTTTAACTTGTATATACATTCTTTGTATTTAGGTTAACATCAAGCACTTATAATAAACAATTCATTGGGAATTTTAGTTTTTTTTGTGTGTTTGATGTTAATTGTTTTAACAATTTTATCTTTTAACATCCTCAAGGGACGTAGTTTGATGGCAAAGGGTTTGAAATTTGCATAGTAGATCTCAAGTTCAAGTCAAGACATGCACCTCTTGTAAGAGTCTAGGTCAGCCGGGATTTTACTCACTCACTTAAATTCATAAAAGTCATCTTTCAGGAGAGATGAGGTTTCCTCGTATCCAAAAAAATAATAATTGCCTTTTAAGATTTGAATATACACCTTTCATATATTTTATTATATTATTATGCTATGATTTTTGTGTTGTCGTGGTCACTATAATTATTTTTAATATGCACCTTTCATTTATTTTATTATATTATTATGCTATGGTTTTTGTGTTGTCGTGTCACTGTAATTACGTTCATCTATACTTTTTTTAATCGCGCTTAAATACGTAAATAGATCTATACCCGTGATTTTTTTAAGCATCTAGGAAGGTTCAGCTAAGCAGCCTTTGAAATCAAACAGTAAAGGTGGCCCGCAGGAAGGAACGAGACAGTAACGCCTGCGACCGAACTCTCCGTTTTTATGTTTTTTTTCCTTGTAATTTCAGTTTACATTGCCGACGTCCTCGATCTTTCACTCTCACAATGATGTCACCATACTTGATGAGCTCCCCCCATCAACTTGGAAAATGAACAGAAATGGAAATAGAATAAAATATAAGTCTAAGCTTAGAATTAGTAACGTTTTTATGATGCGGGTAAGATTTAATTTTTTTTAATGAATATAACAAAAAAAATAATTCAGTCTGTAGAATATTATTTAATATTGATATATATATATATATTTTATTATTAAGCAATTAAGAAAGAGAAAGAGTTATATATTTTTTTGTTTTGAAGAGGTGGGCATTAAATTACGTGACTTAATTTTTTATTTTCTTTTAGTTTATTCTTAACCTACATGGAAAGAAAACAATATAAAATCATCACATGTGAAGTAAAAAATTAACCAATTTATTCTAATATAAATCTTATAGCTAATTAAAAATAAATAAAAAACATAAAATGTGAGTAAAATTTTTTTATAAAAAAATTGAAGTAGAGCTACCAATTAATTTATCTTGCATCAAACAAAACAAGATAATTTAAATTTAAAATCTTTTTTTTTCAGATGTTTGTTAATAATTTGATAGGATTTTTTTTAATTCTATGATTTTTACTCCTTTTTCTCA
The DNA here is from genome assembly GCA_015708895.1 of Populus ilicifolia. Classification (NCBI taxonomy): domain Eukaryota; kingdom Viridiplantae; phylum Streptophyta; class Magnoliopsida; order Malpighiales; family Salicaceae; genus Populus; species Populus ilicifolia. Next base: position 788,020 of record SRLM01000287.1, on the reverse strand, counting down.
CATCTGCTAATTCTACTAATTGTTTTTTGAATTCTTGTTATAATAATTTTTTTCTAATTAATTAGATATATTTTATTGATTTGTTTTGATTATACTTGAATTTTTTATGTTGTTTTTAGTAGAGCCACTAAAATTATCATTTTTTTCTTATGATATAAGTTTTGATTTTAGGTTGGATCATGAACAAAATAAGAAGAATTGATTTGATAATCGATGATTTCTATTTTATAGAAGAATGACAAGCACAATTAAAATAAATATGTAGGAATCATTCTTTATTATTTTTTATTTATTTCAAAGTTTATGAAACATGAATAATGCTTCGCTTTTGCTAATGTTTCTTATATACTTTATATATTTATATTTGATAGGTATAATGACCAACAACATTAAAATGATGGATGTATTATAAAGATGAAATTAACTTCATTTCTTTAACTTAATTTGATATTACTCCAAATCTTTTTATCTTATATAAAGATCATTATATATTTATAATAAATTATTTAGATAAAATTAAATTATACAGGTTTTGATTTATAATTCATGTATAATAAATTAAAATAAATATTATATTTTAATATATTAATTTTGACTCTCATAGCAAATAATCCTAACTCCACCCTTAATAAATCTACATAAGTTTTCTCTGTGCAGTCAGTAATAATTCCTCCACCATTTTATATTTACAAAACTCACTCACCAAGATTTGAACTTGCATCATCTAAAAAAGCCTATGGGATACATACTTTTTAAACTAAACATAGGTCTGTTTGATATTATTGTTAGTGTTTGCTCAATATGTTCTATAAAATTAAAACATTGATAAATATTAATGTATTAATTTTGTGTATAAATGTTTAAAACAACTACATAGAAAGTGAGATTCTTTGTATTCAAAATGACATTACATGCCATCTTCATTTAATTAAACTAGCTAAATATCCCATTTTTCTTTTTAAACTACAAAAATATGGATGCACAAATAACTTTTCCTTTTTAAATAATAATGTTATTGCACATATATTCGTCCACAAGATGCAGAACTTGGAGTTCAATCCTATTTGTTAGCTTTTAGTGCTCAATGAAAACGATATTCAAGATACAAGTCTATTCACGGTTCTACGACGTTAAGCGATTTGTCGTAGAATATGACATTGTTGATAGCCGATCGTTAAAATCAATAAATGCTAAAATTGATATTTTAGATCTATGAATGCTGTCCATGAAACACTTTGATCAGGTCATGCAAGTGGTGCTATCGTGGTATATATAATCATGAAAAAAATGCAAAGGTTATCCAAATACAAAGGATGTCTGATATAATTCCTGTTTCTGTGTTTACATGTTTTTAAAAATATTGTTGACTTGAAAAAGAATATTAAATTAATATTTTTAATAATTTTAATAGTTTTAATATGATAATGTGAAGAAAAAGAAAAACTGAAAAAATCCTTTGCTACTGATGACAATGAAACTTAAAGGGTTGAAAATTCTCCAACGAGGTGCTTTGAAAGATATTATGTAGGATTTGTTTTACTCTTCCTTTCCTTTTTCAAGATTTTCCGTCACAAAATTAAAACTGTTTGCTAAGGTAAGTGGTAACGTAAAATGATCTAATTGTGATGATTTATTTCATTTTTATCTATTTTCTAGGTGCTGTAGCATTCTCTTCTCACTGTTATATTTTTGGGTTTTCTTTTAAATATATGTTTTTATTCTTTTTGTATTTTTTTTTGTGAAGATTCAACAATAGATAACAACAAAAACTTTAAGTTTATTGTGTTAATCTTAAAAAAAAAAACACCTCAACCATCGAGATCAGTTTCTTAAACTATAATGATAATTATTTTTATACATACGTTACTCTGCGTCAACCTGGGTTAACTATTCAAGCTCATGACTTATGTGTTGTTCCAGGTCAACTTTTAAGTTGGGTTTTAAAAATATGATAATAATCATTTTTATCCTTACATTGACCCAAGTCAACGGTCAACTAGATCTGTGACCTATGCCTTTCCCTAGTTTAATCCTCAATTTAGGTTTTAAAATTATAATAATAATCATTTTTATCTTTACATTGACCCAAGTCAGTTATCAACCCAATCAACGATATGGGCATTGCATAAGGTGAACATTTAAGTCAGGGTTTAAAATTATGATAATACCCATTTATATCCTCACAATGACTTAAGTCAGTGATCAACCCAACCTATGACTTGGGTTTAGCCTCGAGTCAATTCCGGAGTTGGGTTTTAAAACTATGATAATAGTTATTTTTATCCTTAATTTAATCCAAGTCATTGGTCAACCCAACCCGTGACCCAAGTCTTATTCAAAATTGACCCTCAAGTTAGGTTTTAAAAATTATTTTAATAACTACTTTTATTTTTACGTTGACCTAAATCAACTTAGGGTAACCCTACTGTAAAGAATTTGATAAGCTTCTTTTACTCTTTTTAGTTGGACACAAATTCCTCAACTATAACAATTTTGGGACAAGCTACAAATCAATATAAAGCTATACTGGCATTACTAATATTAGCATAAGAGATCATTTTCATTGCCTTAGGTTTATTTTTTTATTTTTTAAATACATTTCAAGTTTTTTTGTTTTTTTTTTTGAATTCTAGAATATTAGATTTAATATAGACCATGTGTCTCATGGGAGAGTAAAAAAAAAACACCTCAACCACTAAGGTCAGTTTTTTAAATTATAATAATAATCATTTTTATACATACATCGCTTTGAGTCAACCCGGGTTAACCTTTCAAGCCCATGAGTTATGGATTGCTCTAGGTTGATCTCTAAGTTAGGCTTTAAAAATATGATAATAACCATTTTTATTCTTACATTGACTCAAGTCAACAGTCAATTAGATATATGACCTATGCCTTATCTTAAGTTAACCCTCAATTTGAGTTTAAAATTATAATAATAATTACTTTTATCTTTACATTGACTTAAATCAACTATCAACCCGATCAATAACATAGGTGTTGCACAAGGTCAACCCTCAAGTCAATGTTTAAAATTATGATAATAACCATTTATATCTTTACGATGATCTAAGTCAATGATCAGCCCAACCTATGACTTGGATTTAGTCTTGAGTCAATTCCCGAATTGAATTTTAAAACTATAATAATAGTTATTTTTATTCTTAATTTGATCCAAGTCATTAGTCAACCCTACACGTGATCCAAGTCTTGTCCAAGATTGACTCTGAAGTCGGGTTTTAAAAATTATTTTAATAACTAGTTTTATCTTTATATTGATCTAAATCAATTTAGAGTAACTCTAGTGTAAAGAATTTGATAAGCTTGTTCTACTCTTTTTAGTTGGAAAAAAATTTGTCAACTATAACAATTTTGAACACTACAAAAATTAATTTTGATATTGTCCAAAGATATACCAAACAACTTCACACAAAAATTATTATGTTTCATCTTTGTCCAGCATTCCAAACATTACCTACACATTATTTGCTTAAATCATATTGTCATTTGAATTGAAAAAATATGCATCATATAATAAATATTCATCGTTACATTTTGATTTACACATTAATGAATGGTTCCATTCATCTTTCTCCAAATTATCCCTTCAATGTTGCCAGCAACGAAATGCCATAGTTTGCCGGTAATTTTCTTGTCAAGTTGGCCCTCTTTAATGAATTTTTCCTTTTTCATAGAAGGCAACAAGAGCAACAAAACCACTCGTGCTTCACTTGTTGGCACTCGATAATTTATATAATCTCTCCCAAATAAACGTGTTTTCTTAAGAATTCATCCTCTCACTCTAAATAGAATACACCGACCGACAATTTTGGGACAAGGTACAAATCAATATAAAGCTATATTGACATTATTAATATTAGCACAGGAGACCATTTTCATTGTCTTAGGTTTATTTTTTATTTTGTGAATACATTTCAAGTTTTTTTTTTATTTTTTTAATTTCAAAATATTAGGTTTAATATAGATCATCTGTCTCGTGGGAGAGTAAAAAAAAAACTGGATAAGCAAAGAAGTTAATATAATTTCAATTTAATACTTGATTGAACAATAAAATCTAAGTATTCCTAATTTCCTGATGATACACAAGGCAATGAGCCAAATATCGTTTCCTTCAAATATTCATTTATATAAATTTAAAAAATACTACACAATTTATAAGATATACTAGCCATTTGACTTGTATTACACCGCTGATTAGATGTTTTTTTCAATAAAAAAGTATATATACATCTTTTTCGATATATTTCTATATATAAAAAAATTCTAAGTTCAATTAAAAAGGTTATGTATACTTATCATCAAATAAATCAAGAACTATGTGCATTAATAAATAAATAAAATAGTCAGTAATGATAAATATAAATATAAATAAAAAAATCAAGAAATATATATAGATAAGATGTATGACTTTGCAACACAAACTTTAATCTTGGTTATGATTAATAACTTTGTTTATCAAAACAAAAAAATTATTTAATCAGACAATAATAGCAATAAACAGACATGAAATTGATTGAAGGTGTGGCTGGGTGCATACTATGTTTTTTGGTTTGTGCTTCTTCGCAACTATATGGCATTAGATGTATTGGGATCTATAAACATAGTATTGGTATTAGGTTTCCCAATACACATACATATAGTGAAAACTATAAATTTAATTTTTTTTTAGTTTCAAGGATCCTATTAGATAAATTTAGGATTATTTAGGGTTTATAAAAAAATTACCTCATGATAAGATTTTTTATATATACTTTGTATAATTGTTTCAAGGTTAGGTTGTCACAAAATAAAAGTCATTCAAATGTGCAGCCTCTAATAATAATTCATACAAATTACTAGTAAGAAATCTCTTAAATTCTTTTAAAAAAGAGGGATTCTATACTTTTCAGTGTTAACTCTTTTCTTTCGTGTTTTATGTATTTCTTTATTTTACTCCACTCATCTTAAAAAATAAGAGGCATAACTTTCTATATAAGAAAACCTAAAAACCACATAAATTGCACGGTATCAATTTGCCCCTTAAATAATATCACATATATTATTTTAGGCTAATTTTAGAAATTTATTCAATAAAGTCCCCACTTGATTTTTCTATGTCTAAAATTATAATTCTCTATATAAATTACACTTTATTCCTCAATTTCTAAAACTTATTTACAATCAATCACACTTGATTAATCATCTCATTTTAATTTCTAACTAATGGTCCTTATGTCTGTGACTCATTAAGTTCTCTGATACATTATCCCAAATATAAATCATAACTTTAAATGAAATAGGATTAAATAAATTAAACAAATTAATTAATTATCAATTCAATAATTATTTTATTTATATTTAAAGATCAATTACAATATTTAGCAATCTATCATGATCCCTTAAATATTAAAAAAAATCACAAATGGTTTAACTTAACCTTTTAGTGACTAGTTTTTCAATGTAATTATTATTCATCCATCAACAATGTTCTGATTTAGATATTATAGAATGGAGTGTATCTACTTTATTAAGTCATATTTGTTTAAAACATCATACTTATTTACTCATTAAATAAGATTTGAAACTCTTTTCAAATCTTATTTCACATTGTGCAACAATTTACAACCAATACTATTTAAAAACATGTGGAATATTTTCTTCAATTCACCTAGGGTGATAAATAATTTTTTTATTACTTAAATATCTTTATATAATTCATGTTATACCTAATATTTATCTATTTGTTACCCTTGATTAAGATGTGTAGCAAAATTAAAACATAACACTCTTTATATAAGATAATTTAGTGATCTCAAATATAAAGATCATTCACACAACATTCATATGAGTCTCTCCATAAACATAAGTAATCTTTTTATATAAAATTCTCATGCATGTTAGTTCAATATAGATGTCATACAACAAGTACTTACATTTAGTTCTATTTATCTATCATACCTTAACTTATAATTAACTTATAAGAACAACTACTTTTTTAAATAAATAAAAAATATAATATGTATAAGTTTTAACAACTCTAATTAATGTTTACTCTTAATAGAGTATTGACTAAGAACATTTAAAAATAACTCTTTCATGCAATAAGAATCTTATAATTTTAACAACTTTATAATTTTCTTTGTAAAATATTTTTGTCTCTAGAACTTTATCTTTACTCTAGATTCATTAATCAAATATTATATTTATTAATAAAATATTTGATGAGTATTAAAGATAAACAAGCCTTTTATTAATAAATTAAATATATTGATATAAATAAAATCAATATCATATGTAACCAACTGACTGACTATACACCATACACAATAACACTTGGAATAAAACACAAGGTTTACAGGCTAGCATGTCTAGCCCATATAGTAAAGGCCCGTGCTTGAGCCTTTTCTTTCCTTGTAGATAGGGAAAATGGCTCTAAGTTTTTTAATAAAAAAGTAAAGGTAATGTGTCTTTTGATTTTGCTCAAATTTTAGTTATTATGGTGGCCGAAAAATCAAAGCTTTTTTTTTAGCTAAACACTTATTTTTTACCTTAGTTTGTACTCAAAACACCATAAAAATCTTGTTAAATCAAACTATATCCTAAAGAATCCCCAAAACCAAAATGAACCAAAAATTAAAAAAAAATATGATACTCAAATTTGTTAGAAATTAAAAAAAATTATAATACTCAAATTTGTTTTTTATGTGTTTTTAATGTAAAAAAACCCTTAATGGAAACTTATATAAAACTATTTGACACAAAGATGAACTATTTGGGTGACTAGAATCAATACTAACATTTTATTATTATTATTATCAAAATCCATTAATTTTCTCCCTCATCTCTTAAAACTAAAAAAATGAAATTTCAAACCAATTTTTTCTTAAACTTCAAAAATTAGAGGGCCTAATTTTACAATGAGTAGAGAATGAGTGATAGGATAAATGGATAATGAAATGTATGCGAGTTAGCAGTGAATTAATAGTGACAGGGTATTACAAAATGTGATACTTGTCTTGGTGTAAGCTAATTTCTTTACTTTTTAGTTTTTATTTATAATTATAATGTATAACGTATAATAATAATAAAAAGACAAACATCATTATAAAATGTAAATTCGTTATTATATATATAATAATTGTTTTTACCGTCATATACTACAGTAAGTCTTATCTTAAAGTGAGTTTATGTCGTTTAGTATATGTAATTCGTATTTGCCTCCAGCAAAGAATTCAAGTATATATCTTATTTTGATACGGTGGTTGGAATTTAGAAAGCTAAGATGTTCGCCAATTACTGTTCTGACTTCTTCTTTTCTTTTTTTTATTCCTTTCATTTTATCTGTTCGAGGCTAAGAAGGCCTGTTTGTTTTTATATATTAAAAATATTTTTGAAAAAATTAAAAAAAATATTTATTTTAAATTAATATATTTTTAATATTTTTAAATTATTTTGATATTTTAACATAAAAATTATTTTTAAAAAAATAAAAAAATTATTAATATATATTTTAACATAAAAAATTATTTTTAAAATAATTATAGCTACATTCCAAACAAATTTCTGCTTGGTTCTCGAGCTAGCTACCTGGCCTTGAATGTTGTCATCCTTATATATTTATGGGAATTTCGCAATCCGGAACCTGACTCTAAAAAATTAATTCAGTTTGAGCAATTTGACTTGTTTTTCATCCTTCATTAAAAAAAAAAAACGGAATCGATCCAATAATCTGGGCTGTTCATCGGATCTGGATTAGATTCGATGCTTGTTAATTCACATTATGTAAATAAAATATTAGAAAAACCCCACTAAATCGTAATCATTAAATTTTGCCGATTTTGGTATTGTATGTTTTTTCCCCTATTTTTCGAACCTTTGGCTCGTTTTGCGACGAAAAGAAAAGGCAATCAAAGAGCACTGCCGAGATGAATTGAGCACCAACCTTGCCTAACATCAAAGAGAGTCCAGATGGGGGGACACAGCATTAACCAAAGAGCTGAATCAAATCCAACATTGTAGCTAACTCCTGTTTGCTCCCTTGATGATGAAGGCCACTAAGGAGCACTTGGGACGAAAATGGGTTACTGGCCATTGAAAATAAGCTGCGATATTTGTCTTCTTTTTTTGTTTCAATTAACCCATATTAACTTTGTCATGCTTTAAAAACTGAATTTAACTAGTAATTAACTTCTTGTGCAATTCAAAATTCATTTTTATTAATTTTTTAAATAATCAAATTCTAAATTTGATATTTATAAATTATGATTCGAGTTTTATAAATGTTAGAATTAATGAAAATTTATATATTTATTCATTTTAAAATTTATAAGCATTCATATTAATTAATAAAATTACTTACCGTACTTCTCTCTCAATAAAAAGGAAAAAAAAAAAACCACTCCACTAATTAAAAGTGCTAAGTTTTCTCTTGGCCATATCATTATTGGTTGTAAACAAAACAAAATTGGATTCCCAAAAAAAGAACAAGGAAGAAAAGTCCTCCTGTCTTAATCAACAAAGCACGAGACTCGCTCAAGACAATGAGCTTTGCCACTAAGAAACAAAAAATTAGCCTCTAATTTATAAGTTTGACCTAAATAAGTGCTCAAAAACAGATGTTATCTTCCGAGAACAGCTCAAACCAAACCCCTACATATACCCTCCACAATGCCATCAATATTTCTCAGGCTGCAAACTCCATACCAAGTTAAGGCAGGTTCGGCAAAGTTTTTTTTGCCGTTCACTGCCTAAAGAAAAAGGAAATGGAAATGAAGAAGATTGCTTGTGCTATCTTATTCGCTGCTGCCTCCGTGAGTGCAGTCATGGCTGATGAGGTTGCAGCTCCTGCCCCATCACCGACAAGTGGTGCCTCATTTAGCTTGCCAGTAGTTGGTTCATTGGTCGGTGCCTCCCTTGCTTCACTCATTGCATTGTACTTGCAATAAATTGCTCAGCACTCAAACCACAAAGGAAGATCGAGAGGGGGGAAAGGAGTTAATTTTGATCAAGATGGAGGAGAATTTAAAAAAAAAAATGTGCCAAGATGTTCTAGCTGATTTATTTAGTTAAAATTTCATTTTCTTGCAAAGAATTGGGGCTAATTTATTCTCTTTCTGATTTGCTTGATTCCTATTTGATCATATAATATAAAGGCAATAAATTTTTCTGCTGAATTTTTATGTCCATATTGGGTGAGTGGGCCAATGGCTATTGCATTCATTTGCTTCAATTGATCACAGTAATCCATCAGGCACGATGACACAGCGAAGCATGCTTGCGGACAATCACTGCTATCTACAAGTGAAGTGGGCCAATTCAAATTATTTCAAAAAATAAAACAAGTGTTGCTATTTCTTGAATTGTCGGCATGCGTGGAACAAATTACTATTCCCTCCATTTTTAGATTCTTAGCCATTTATCGTTAGTATATATGGATTCTAGAGGTTTTTTGCACTCTTAACCTTTACTTTATAACACTTCACTCTCAGTTCTATGATGCAATTTTGGAGGGAAAGAAGAAATAATACCTTAAAAATCTCAAATTGTACTTAGAAATGAGATCAAGATGGAGTTAAATGTAGGGGGCAATAACAGGAACATGGCATCAATTTTCTAATTATGTATACCTGCTTAATATACGTTTGCTGGAAAGATAGGAGCTGCACTAGGACAGTGAGATTTATATCATGTAGCATATTCTTATGCACGTGTTGTGCAAGGATGGGCCTCTGGTCAGGCGAGGGCTCGCTTACAGAGGACTGTGCTTTTGCATCTCTGACATCTTGTCGGAAAATTAGGAATATCTGTCACTCGTTTCATAAACAAAATAGTTTACATAACATATCGTGGCATCATCAACTATTCACACGAATGACAATCTGCTGCCCCCTGGACAAATCTTGTTACACACGTACGATCCATGCATTGGTAGGTGAAATGGGGTCAACAGACAAGTCTCCCTATTAATTACAACCTCTGTTAATAACTCACGTTGCACTACCAGGGTTACATCATCTATATTTCCAGTGGTATATTGCAAAGCTGGAAGTTTAAAAAGTAATGGCCTCAATGAAGTTATCTCTGCTTGCTTTTCTTGTGTTTGTTGCAGCGGTTTGCTCAAAACTCGCAGTCCTTGCTTATGATGACGTTTTGGCTCCCATGCCAGCAATGGCTACCGGATCAGCCGCCGGCTATTCGGCTTCGGTTGCTGCCATGGGTTTTTCCCTTACGATTTATGTATCTGAGGTGATGCTGCATTAGATTTCTCGTAGCTGAAATTAATGTATGTTTGTACTATAGTCATTACTTGTGTGTATTTTAAGCAAAATAGTATGACAGCACTCGCCGTTGGGTAATCAAGTACTAGAGTTCTTGATTATTGTTTTGTTGTTTACACTATTAGGATGATCTCCTGATGCAATTCGAGAGTTCCAAACTAAAGCCTACCACTGATTAATATTGAGCAAGGATTGTTCACAAACTCTCCCATCTAAGCCAAGATTAGAAGATAAAATTGCTCAAACTGGAACATTAGTGATCAGAGGAACACATGGAAAACGAGAACCAAGTGACCGGTATCTGGTAGAATTTTGCATCTGTGTTAAAACATTAGCATGATCTCCCCCCCACCTTTTATGGCTTTTCTTCATGACCCAATGGAAAACAGCATATAGTCTTTTTCTTCAGGAAGAAGAAACTTGGTATAAAAACATATTTTGAAAGTTATTCGAAAGTTTTTTATTCTCATATAATATACAAAGCACTTTAAATCACAGAGTATCATATACATTCGCAACCACAACCACATGCATAGATTATCAAAGTAATTTCACAAGCATAGGCACAACTATAATAACCACATCTAACCCACAACTAAAAGAGATTTCACGTGGCCAATAGAAACAATGAAATGACGTATATGGCATTTCCAAAAAAAAAACGATGCATTATTCGTTAGAGATACGTTTGCATATTTTTTTTATTCAATATATTTATAAATCAAAAAACGACTATAAGGTAAGGAAAAGAGTGAATTTGCCTTTTTATTTTTTAATATACAGTAACAATATTACACATATGACTTTATGATCATAAGAAAGGAAGCCATTATTGACGTCTTTTAATGTTTTTTTTTATAATTTTTGGTTTGGCAAGAGTAATAATGTATTTTATTATTTAATTAATAATTTTTAAATAAAACTTTTTTAACATGTTGAAGACTCCGTATAATTTGAGTGGTGCGGTGCGTGTAATACTTTTTAATGATAAAAATTATGTTATTATCATCTCATTTGATTCTTTGTCATGTTTTATTCTTTGATAAAAAATGCATGTCGGCTAGATTAGTTCTCTCTTCTACCTCAAAAAATAAACTCTGATCTTTGTTTTTGTTATTGTCTCATATTCAATCTTTTTAGTTTTGATATTTGGTTTTTTTTATTTTTTTGTTACAATTTTATTTATTTTTAATTTAATATTTTAATTCATATATATATAAATAAATTTTTCAATTTGGTCCTTCTATTAATTTTTTTTCTTGGATCTTTTGTCAAAATTTATATGGTTTTCATTTTTTCTCTTTCAAATCATGTTTATGATTTTTGTTCTTTCAATGAAAATAATACTAATTCAATTTATTCCTTCCTCTTTTCATTTATTTTTTTATTTTTATTTTTTGTTAAAGTTTTTATGGTTTTTAATTTTATCTTTTATAACAAGTTTTTTATTTTTTTATTTCTATAATAATAAGAATGAAGGTAGTGATATTAGAAAGAGTGGGAAGAGGAAAGATAACAGTATTACTATTACTACTACCATTATTACCACAATTAATAATAATAATAATAATTAAAAAACATGATAATTATTATAACATTATTGTTGTTGTTGTTGTTGACGATGGTGATGGTGATAGTAATAATAATAATAATAGTTCTATAATATTATTAATAATACTACAGTAAGAATAATGATAAAAATAATAATTATAATAATATTACTAATAATTATAATAATTATGACGATGATGATAATTTTTTCATTAATTTTAAAAAAATTTTAGGTTTAGCAAGATGAAACTAAAAAATAAAACTCCCGCTTAGCTTTTTTTAGTACCGATTATAAAATCTATCAACATCCTCGTATCCTCGTAATTTAAATATTCACTTTACTAATTAATATCATACTTTCCCTACTACCATTGTAGATTTTATTAAGGGGTTTACAACTTTTGTCAAAACAGAATAGTACTCTACTCCACAGCAGTCATCTTCATTTTATGGAGCACTAGCAGATTCTTCAGAATCTGAATTGACTGGGTTCGCAGAGAAAGCTAATATAATGACAACTGGGGCCATTTCTCATGGTGACGGGCACGACGCTAGTTGAGATAATAATTGTTGGTATTGGTAATGAGATCCAGGTTGTGGAATGAAACAATCCCAACTAAGAATCCATGCAATTTGGAAGGAGTAGGCAAACATCAAAGTTGGTTCACACGAGAGTTCTTGCAGGAAATAAATCGAAACCTTGTTTTGCTAATGCTGGAAAAATTCTCTAGTAATTCAATAAGAAACGATAATAATTTAGAAGACCTTGATTTAATTAATACCCAAGCATAACAAAAAATAGAAGAAGATGTTCATAAGTGTCAACACCTAAGTTAGAAACAAGAACAATTTATTGAATTATTTACAGATTACACAGTGAAAACTACTGAAAGAGCTATAGCTTTAAATCAATATATCTCTTGAAGCAAAACAGTTGCTATCAGCACAAGCCATTAAAAAACACATACAGAATGAACATAAATTTCTACACATGGGAGCCGTACAAAGAGGAATTAAACCACTATTTAGACTAGGACTAGATGTTCCAAGGGAGATGCTAAGTCATTATTAGGAATCATTGAGTAAAACCCAGGAACAGGAGCAGCCTAGTGTACCTGTTTTCCAAATTATACAATAGCTCTAAATGACCCAGAATATGAATTGGATAGGCAATACAAGAACAATCGAGTCAGCTATAAAGTAATGAATACAACAACAAAAAATCCCAGAGTATCTCCACGAGGACAGACTATATTATTAGAAGCAAACCATGAACACACTAATACTATTGTTCCAAAAAAAAATATTTTCTAAACCTCAGCAACATCAACAATAACAATATTACTAATTAGTGTTAACATATATATATATACACACACACACTTTTATTTATTAAGAATAAAATAATATTTTTAATTTAGCCTATATAAATCCTTTTGTATTTAAGTTAAAGTATATACATTTCAAAATATATTGATTAATAAAAACCCTAGCCTCCATTTTTGTATTTGTATTTATTTTGTGTTAATTTGGATTCCTTTAACATAGTATCAGAGTTTATTTCATAGAATGAGACTTCATTTCAAACACAGCTTTTATGATTCCAACTTCACAGTGAGTTGGCTGGGTTTTGCAGGGGGCAACGCCTTCCTGCTAAAGTTTAGGGTAGAGCGATATTCATTTTGTTTTTGTTTCTTGGAGTGATATTCATTATGTTTCTATAAATCTAGTATTTCATTTTCTCTTTAATTTCTACAACTTGGTATTTGTGTTCTGTTTCTGTAATTTTTTGTTTTAAAGTAATTGTATAACTTTGAGAAAATATTTATTTAGTCTCTGCAATATCTGTTTACTTTCTACAATTTGTAATTTTGTTTTTTACTGCTTTTGCATTCTGGTTCTTATTGATCATTGATTATGGCTATTGAAAGAGATGACTCCCTTCAGTTTGTAAGTGTGAGATTTGATGAAAAAACTATTCATATTGGAGTTATATGATGAGAAATTTTTTAAAGGTAAAAAGATATGACAATATCTTAGTGGAACTTATGTGATACCTAAAAATATTAAGAAAAGGGATAATGCTTTTATAGATGCATAGGAAGCAAACAATGCTAAGATTATTACTTGGATTAACAACTTTGTTGAGAATTTTATAGGTACATAGTTGGCAAAGTATGAGACAGCAAAAAAGATTTGAGATCACCTGCAAAGATTATTCACGGAATCAAATTTTGTAAAGCAATATCAATTAAATAATGACATACATGCTTTTTCACCAAAAAAAATATAAGTATTCAGAAATTCTATTATGTGACAAATCTTTGGGATCAATTGACTCTTAAAAAAATTAAAATAATTAAAAGTATATAGCACTTATATTAATTGTAGAAAGCAGTAATGACGAGTATAGTTTTTAACAGCACTTCGTAGTGATTTTAAAGGACTTAAATGTTTAATTTTGCATCATTTTCCATTATCTTCTGCTAACTTTGTTGTCAGTGAGTTATTAGTTAAAGATATATGTTTTCAGTCTTATTCTGAAAAAGAAATTATTTATGCTTTAAATCCTTTTATACTAGCAATTCCCTCTAAGTCATTCTCTAGTCATTAAAATTAGCTTTATACAAGGGTTGCCTTTAATGAGTGTAGTTTTTATAAGCAAAAAAATTATTAAAAGGCTTGGTGTCTCAAGTTAATGCAATAGAATTAAGCTTGGAAGCCTGATAATCAGTCACTATCTAATACTTAAAGACCACCTCATGGATATAAACTATCACACAACAATACTCTAGTAGTGATTTCACTAGGCTCTATCACCGATCTTAGCACTCTAGCTCAGCAATTTCAGAAGTTTCTCTTCTTATAACCATAACCATTGTCTGCTTCTTCTTTCGTAAGTTAGTAACTTTATAATTCCTCAGGTATGTCACATTCTAAATAGATCTTGGATTTTGGTGTTTCACATCATATATCTTTAGATTCTTCATCCTTTACTTATATGTCATCTTCATGTTTTATTCATGTTATAACTATTGATGACATTTTTATGCACTTAACAAGTGTTGATTATATTGTCACACCTCACTTGTCTCTTCTTAATGTTTAACTTATTCTGAAACTTAAATTGAATCTTATTTTTGTTGGTTGGTTATGTGATTTTGATGACTATATAGTCATTTTTTTCCCTTTTGTTTTGTTACGTATAGGATCTGCAATCTCAAAAACTTATTGGAAAAGGTCCTAAGGAGAATGAATTATATATTTTGAATGAGTTAAAGGTGTCAGTTGTTATTATTATTGCTTCTTCTATTATTGATTTTTCTTCTTTTTATTTGAATCCTTTCTCTTCTAGTTTTTATTTATAGCATTCTTGTTTCTGTCATGTTTTATCTTTTCATTTGAAATTCTAGGCATCCACCTAACCTTTAGAAAATTTGCAAATATGTGATATTTTTAATTGTAGAGGATGTAAACTAGCAAAAATTTTCACTTTATCTTTTTAATCAAAGTATTAATATTTCTTCTTTCTCATTTAACTTGATTCATTCTAATATATGAGGACATTTTCCTGTTGATACAACAGAAGGGTCTCGATATTATATTTTCTTTATTAATGATCATAATTGTTATAATTAGGTCTATTTAATAAAACATCATTTTAAATTCTTTGAGATATAAACAGTTTTTCAAACTCTTGTCAAAACTCAATATTTTATTGTTATCAAATGTTTTAGGTGTGATTTAGATTAAGAATATATCTCTAATAATTTTTATGAATTTCTTATCTTAGACGATACCATTCATCAAACTTCATATACAGATACTCATGAGTAAAATGGAGTTACTGAAAGAAAACATAAGCACATTGTTAAAATCATTCATTCTCTTTTATTATCTGATTCTATTTCTAGTGAGTTTTAGGAAGAAATTATTCTTATTACTGTAAGTTTGATTAATACAATTTCATCTTCTTATACTTCAGGTTTTTCTCCTTTTAAAAAGTTATATGTTTATGCCCTTATTATTCCTCATTTAGAGTTTTTTTATTGAACTTATTTTATTCTTTATCCTCATGTAGAATGCAATAAGTTATCATCTCGATCAGTTATTTATATCTTTTTTAGTTATAGTGAAGGTAAAAAAGGTATTGTTACTTTAATCTAGTAATTCAGAAACTTTATGTGTTTCAT
Source organism: Populus ilicifolia (assembly GCA_015708895.1). Lineage (NCBI taxonomy): Eukaryota > Viridiplantae > Streptophyta > Magnoliopsida > Malpighiales > Salicaceae > Populus > Populus ilicifolia. The sequence goes on along the minus strand of SRLM01000287.1, from coordinate 771,999 downwards.
CATGTTGTCTTGTTTAAACATATACCCTTCTTTTCTATTTCATCCACTACTCATAGCTTGACTAGATCTAATCTTATTCATATAGATTTTTTTTAAAAGGATTTTGATAGTTTATCATCTCAAGGTCATAGTATTTCAGATACCTCTTTCCATGTTCGATAAATTTGTATTCATTATTATGTAAGTGCTGACACTTTACTCTCTAACACACCTGAAGCTCTATTCTCATCTACAATCTCACAAGCTTCATCTGAGATTGTGGATCTATATTTATATCTATTCATACATATTTATAAGTCCACAAAGCTATGAGATTTTACTTATTATTGTTATTCTTCATCTTTACTTTCTTTTTAGCTTTCATTCATTGTATCTCTAACCTTTTTTTCTATAAAAAAGGAATTTTTTATCCTCTTTGACAGCAAACTATGAATGAGGAACTTAGTGCTTTATATAAGACAGATACTTGAAATTTGATTCCTCTACTCCTAGTACGGTGTTATTGGTTGTCATTGGATATATAAGATCAATATTAATTCTGATGGGTCTATTAATCAATACAAAACTAGGTTGATTGCAAAAGGATACTCTTAACAATATAGTATAAATTATGAGGAGATATTTTTCCTAGTTGCAAAAATGACTACTATCCGTAATCTTATTGTCGTAGTTTCAATTCATCAATGGCATATCTCTTAACTTGATGTTAAAAACATTTTCTTAAATGAAGATCTTAAAGAAAAAGTTTATATGGCACCACCTCCTAATGGTTACATCACACTGGGTATATTTGTAAGCTTAAGAAAGCATTAGATAGATTCAAGTAAGCACCTCGTACTTGGTTTAAAAAATTTCTATTATGATCTCGTTTATTGGATTTGTTTTGAATAGTCATGATTCTATTTTTTTTTTATTAAATACATTGATACAGGTTATATTATTTTGTCTTTATACGTTAATGATATGATTATTACTAGTGATGACAGTGATGGTATTTTAGTTTTGAATATAGAGTTAGCTAAAAAGTTAAAAAAAAAAAAAGATTTGGGTTATCTTTAATATTTTTTGGGTATTAAAATGGTTTACTCACTTAAAGATTACATTTTTTTCTCTGTTAAAATATGTTACAGATATTCTTGAGCGGGTTCGACTTACTAATAATAGAACTGTAGATACTCTTAGTAAGGTTAATACAATGTATTCTTCTTCTGATAATTTACCTTTAACATATTCTACTATATACTGTATCATTATTATTGGGAGCTTGTTATATCTCATTATTACTCGTCCAGATATTGCATATGTTGTTCATGTTGTTGTTCATTTTATTTTTTCTTTTACTATCATTCACTGGGCAGCTATTCTTTATATTTTGCAATATCTTCAAGATACAGTCTTTTAAAGTCTTTTACTTTCATCTACCTCTTACTTGAAACTACATGCATGCTTTAATGCTGATCATGATAGTGATCCCATAAATTTCAAGTTTGTTACTGGTTTTTGTATCTTTTTTATTCTTTTATTTCTTAAAAAAGTAAAAAATAATTTATTATTTCTCAATTTTCAATTGAAGCAGAATATCGTGTTATGACATCTACTACCAGAGATATTATTTTGTTGTGTTGGTTACTTGTAGATATAGGAATTTTTTTTTTCATCCTACTCTTATATATTATGACAACTAGAGTTTTATTTAGATTGCTCACAACTCGATTTTTTATAAACAAATTAAACATATTGAGATCGATTGTCATCTTACTCATCATCATCTTAAACATGACACCATTACTTTGCATTTTGCTTCTTCTTCTTTGTAGATTGCAAATTTTTTTAGCAAATCGCATTTCATTTCTCACTTTTGTTTTTCTAATTAGTAAACTCTTAATATTTATAGTTGGCACATCATGAGTTTAAGGAGATACTTTATATGCATACATACATACATACATACATACATACATACATACATACATACATATATATATATCTTATTTTCTTTATTAAAAGTAAAATAATATTTTTAGTTTAGCCTATATAAATCTTTTTATATTTATTTAGATTAATGTAACACTTTAGAACATACTAATTAATAAAAACTCTAGTAATAGTAATAGGTTTAATTACAAATTAATATAAAATACAAGCTCCAAGCTATAATTTAAATCATATAATAACTAAATTTTTTTTTTCACCAAGAAAACGAGCCCAAAATTTTGTTCACATGATCTGGAGTGGGTGTAGTTTATGAGATGGCTGCTCGACTGCTCCAAGCTTAGAGCGCAGATGTTGTCATGTTGGTATTTCCAATTAAAGAATTTATGGATGTTTATGTTTATTTTTATGTTTTAAAAATATTTAAAGAAATAAATTTTTTATTTTTATTTTAAATAAATTTTTAAATTATTTTAATATCTGATATCAAAAATAATTTTTTTTAAAATAAAAAATATTATTTTAATATATTTTTAAATATAAAATATTTTAAAAAATAATTATAACTATCCACCTAACTATAAAAAATATAGAAAGTGAATTTCCGAGAGGATTTGAGTAAGATTAACATAAGAACTGGGCTTGGACTCCAGTTTAATAACCCTCATCCAACAGATGGCCCACCCGCCACTTTATACCAGACATTAATTTCTGGGGGTGTTTGGACCGCCTTTACATTTTCAAAAATTTTATTTTCTTTAATTATCTTATAAATCACCAGTTTCTCAGACAACTTCACTTCAACAAGTCCCCTTCCTATAGCCACCATCTCTACACCTGGTTTCTGTATCTGTGCATTACAAATCATTAGCCACTGCCATCACAACATTTCTGGTCTTCGGAGGCACCAGCATGGCTTCCGTGGTGATCTCGCGTAGACATTCTCCTATCTCACTAAAACCCTCTCCTCCATCTTTTTCCTCCCTTTTCATCTCCCATGGAACCCAAAACCACACCCTTGATTCTAAGTCTACTATTCCTCAACGATCCTTAAACCCTAATCTCAATCTCTCTAGTTCCCTGTCAAGCTATCCTGCTCGTTCCTCCATTCTTGAACACCAATCAGATCCAAAACCCACAAATCTTACTCTCAATTTTATTAGATCACACTCTTATGCAGGTACTAAAACCAAAGATCATGACTTTATTCGGACAACAATGAAAAACCCTAGAATTTTCTTTGCACATAGTAATGGACAAGCCCAAAATTCAGTTCAAAACGCTGGTTTCAAGCAAAAGGTTTCTATTTTTGCAAAACCCATGAATTCAAGTTTGGATTTTAAGTTAAAAAATCCCAGATATACTGGGTTGTTGAACCCAAAGCACAGATATTTTTCAAGTTCAGGTTCATCATCAGATTCTGATGAACCCCAAAACCAAAGTGAGTATCCAAGCCAAAACCCTGATTTCAAACACCAAGAAATTGAGGGTTCAACTCTTGAAAGAGACCTCTCAGCTTTAACCAATGAGACCAGAGAGGTTTTAGAAAGGACGATGAAGAACATATATGGTTTGACTAGAGCTGTTGCTGTACTGGGTCTGGTTCAACTTGGACTTGGAGCTTGGATTTCTTATGTTACTAAAGCGACACCAATGACTGAGGTGTCAATTCAAAGTTTTGTGGCATTCGGATTTCCTTTTACGTTGGCATTTAAGTTGAGGCAAACATTGAAGCCGATGCTCTTCTTCAAAAAGATGGAGGAGCTAGGTGGGTTGCAAATTTTGACTTTAACTCTTGAGGTTACTAAAAATTTGAATTTCTTCTTTGTGAGGGTTCGTGGGGTTTCTTTCTTGTGTATTGCTGGGATGTCTGTTGGATTGTCGTTCACTCTACTGTCAAGATGATTTCTTCCATTTTGAATTTTTAATTGTCAGTTATCGTAATAAACATATGTACTTCTCATGGTTGGATTTTCTTGAATGTTTTGCTTTGAAGTCTTTGAAGATGTAAAAGATTTTACAAATTTGTGTTTGCTACACTTGCTATACATGTTAGAGATGTCCCAAACAGAAGGATCTGTTAAGCTGGTGGCCATTCTGGGTACAAAATGTGCGTGTCATTTTTGGCCAAGTCTATTTCTGGCTTTGCTCTCGAATAAACCTCTTATGTGACAAATTATCTCTCTTCACCATTTTGATCGCGAAAGTAATGATTTGATAGCTTTTAGGGAAATCTGAATGGCATCGACATTATTTGTTGCACTTCCAATTATGGGATTTATGCCTTGTAGCTCCTCTGGGATTCAATTTCGTCTTTGTGCAGCTCATCTTCATGTGTGCTTGAGTCTTAAATTTTAGTCCATGGACGTTTTCATTGGTTAATTTGATAGTGTCAGCTATTTTTCTACTCTTGCTTCATTTTCTCCTTGGCTTAGCTCTTAGGTGAGCTTATAACTGCCGCGAATTGAGGATAGATTCATGTTGTTTGTCAGAGGTTGTCCAAACTTCCAAACAGGTCCAAGTGAATTCTTTCCCTTTTTAACTGCCTGGCTTTGGACTGAACAGCTCGCTTTTGATTGCTTCCTGTTTTGCAATTCACTAACCAGAGAGAAAAGGAGCCTCCGTAAGTCACTATGAAACGATATGAACAAGAGAGGGACAAGGTACTTGATAGAGACGGACCATAAACGTTCGATTCTTGTAGAGACGGAGCAAAAGCGTTCTTTTTTATTGAAAATGGAGCTCAAAGCCTTTAAAAAAACCTTAGATTAAAGGAGGTAACTTAAACTCAATCATGTTGAAATATAAAATTGAATACAAACTCATATGAGGGTTACTAATTGTCCAATGATCTTTATCAAGGGTGTTTTTTGACAAATCAAAGTTGGCTAACCAGTGTGCGGTTGCTTTAGCTTCACGAAAGGCATGGTACTTTTAACTATTCACTCTCTTGTCATCAAATCCTTTGCTTTGGATATCAGCAAAATTTACGTCATCTTTTTTAGATTCCTGTGTTATGAGATTAACCACAAGCATGGAATCTGACTTTAGAATTTGCTTTCGAATACCTAAAATCTAAGCAAGCTCAAGAACTTTTCATATTGCCCGTAATTCTACTCTGACATATGAACAGATGCTCATGTTGATTGTGAAACTCTCAATCCAAGAACCGAGCAGATCTCTAATCAAGCCTCCAAGCTCTCAGTTCTAGAAGGTGTATGGAGTTGCAGTTATGGGTGTGGTTATGTTAATATGGAGTTGTAAAGTGTTTGGTTAGATATCAACCATATTTTTTTTTAATGTATATGGGAGCCTCAATATCCAAAAATCAATTTTTATTTGTTTTATGGTGCATTCTCTCTCCTTGAAAGCACTCTCTCTCGTCGTCACCAACAAAAAAATTTGGAGAGGAGAAAGCTATTGAGAAAAAAATACCGAAATGTCTCACAAATCCTGCATTTTATTGCTAACCATTTCTGAGATATATATCATTATTATCTCATTCCCAAATTTTTCAGTCTTGTTATTCCCTTTTGTTCCCTTCTCTTGTCTTGATATTTTTTTAACTTGCCTCATTTTTCTCTGAGAGTTTACCTTGCTAGACCCGCTCAACAAAAAGTGAGTTTCAAATTTTCAATGATTAATAAGCTCATTCATCAAAGCTTTGTATTTCTTTTTTGTAAATTAAAATGTTATATCCCTGTACCCCTCTATTCTTTCGTCTTCAAGTCATATTAAATTCAATGTAGATTTTCACATGATGTTTCTAACATTTCTTTGTTTTTTTGGTTTGCATTAATAAACAATAGATCCGTGTTGGGGAAACTCAAACAGGAGAAAAGAAATCATGAGTTTCTTCCTTATCCCATCTTAAAATTTATTTTGATTAACTACAAATATTAATTTGTGTTATGCTTCATTAATTTTTTCATTAATATTATTAATTAATTACAAATTATTGCACTTTTTTGCAACTTTTTCTTGAAATTAGATGATTTTTCTTTATATTTTTTTTTCTCTGTTGAAATTACTCATGTTTCATGGAGCTTTGGATTTTTTATAATTTATTAACAAGGATTTTGTTTGCTCTAAAATGAGTTTCCTTTTAGTTAAGGTAATAGTTGGATTTAACTGCTGCTTCTTTATTTTCTTTTTGTATATAACTGGAAAGAATTATAATATTTTGTTTTATGAGAATTGAATTGGAGTGTTGTGTAATCGATGAAGTTTTGAGGTTTTTTTTTCATATAAAAGAGTAAATAATCATCTTATTTGTAACAAACAAAAGTAAAAAATTGTAGATTTGGGCTTGATTTGTAGAAAACAATGTTAAAAGTCTTGAATTGCATATTAGATTTGATTTGTAAAAAGCAGTATTTCCTATAACTAGGTAAAGTAGTTGGGATTGAAACCAAAAAGGAAAAGTTGAATTAATTATTTCAAGTATTGAATCAATAAACAAAGTCTAATATCCACATCCTTTTTAAACAAATTCACTCACTTGATTTGTACTGTATGACTTTGATGCTACCTCTAATATATGCCCCTCATGTTTTTTATTTGATATTGAAGGAAACAAGACACTATAAAAGGTATTCAATTAAATAGAATTGAAATTCACTTTAAAAAATTAACAACAACAATTGTTGCTTTAATAATAACCTCAACAAATAAACAAGGTAATTAATTTCAAAACTTGAAATCCAATTACTAGAAAGTCAGGAAAAGAAGAATTAAAATTCATTATTGATTTTTACAATAAGCATGTGACATGCCTATAGTCATTTTTATAATTACCCCTCCTAGCCTACTATTTTTTGAAATATTGTCTTATAAATTATTAAAACTACATTATATCAACATCTCATGCTTTCAGTTTTCCTTAAATAAGGGTTATTAAAGTGTGCTTTGTTAAATATATTCCATAAACTAAAGTGTTTCACATCATGCATTTTGTACTTTGCAGTTTTTCTCATTATTTATAATAAGTATTTTGTATTTATGTTAATGTTGATTTTTGCATATACATATAACATCATTGTTTGTTTTCTCTTGTAAAATATTTTAAAAGATATAATAGAAGGTCTTGAATCTATGAATAAGATTGTTTAGACAAAAAAAAATATTGCATATATTTTATGACCTATGTATTAAAGCCATTGATATGAAAATGAGATTTAATATCTATTTTTATAAAATAGGATGGAAATTTTTTATAATATCATTCAAAAAACAAACTGGTCATGCATTCACTTAAACATAACTAAAAAAAATATGATGGATGCCAAAAGGATTGAAGGATATGGACAAAGCTGATTTTTGAAACTGGTGTGGGCTAAAGTAGTGAATTAGAAATAATTTTAGCTAGCAATGAGTGGTGGAAAGAAAAAATTAAGGTTAATTCCTTATGATCTTAACAATTTCATTTGTTGTTGTCAGAATTTATAAAATATTTTAATACATGATGTTGCATTAATTATTTTTATTTCTTTTATGTAGGAAATTGAAGGAGCTAAAAAATTTAGACATGTTGATATTAAACCATCTTTGAAGATTAAATTTGACAGAATGTATTCCAACATTGTTGTTATTGGAGAATATGTATAGGCTCCATCGCCAAGAGTACTTGGCGGCAATGATGTCGATCCTTACATTATCAACATTGATGGTACTAATATGAAAAAAGGAAGAGATGATTTCGACGAGGATGAGATTCCAAGTTTGAAGAATGACATGTCTCAAATGGTAGGCGTGGTGAATATATCAAGCAACAACAACACAAAGAGTAATTGCAAAAGAAAAGAAAGAGATCCTTCTGAGGTTCGAGATAGAAAAAGGAAGACATTTGGAATTGATGTTCAGCTACTGTCATGGCGGAAACAACTACTTGAGAGTATGTCAACTATAAGTGATTTCACTTCTTTACATATGGATTGCCAAGGTTGTAGTATTCCTGAGGTGATAGTTGAGATCCACTTAATTCATAATGTTTCAATTGATGATGATTTTCATGACTTTACTATGGAATATCTAAGTTTAAGAAGGAAAAGAGAAACGTGGTTTAGTATGGGTGGTCTTGAAGAGAAGTTGAAATGATTAAAGCAAATATATACATGAAGTAAACGTGCTTAGTTAATATGATATGATTTTATTTTCCAAAGCGTTAATTTAATAATTATATTAAAGTACTAGCTAAATTTAATGTGTTATGTTATTTGACATGCTTGATAATTTATTCATACATGTTTACATTTGTAGAATAATAAGTTGACAATTTTGAAAAGAATAGTTTTCATTTGCATAAGTTGATTTCATTTATTATATTATTCAACATTTAAAATTATGAGATGTGAGGATATTGATTTTGATTGTTTTTAATTGCTTTTTATCTTTATTTAAATGTTGTTATAGTTATGGACTTCTTATGTGAGTTGTTAAATTATTGAGTTCCTAGTATTGTTTTTATTCGAATTGTAATTTAAAAGATTAGTTGTTATTCCAAAACATATTTTCTTTTACAGATGTTGTATTATTGCATTATTTAGATCAATGTTGATTAATTTACTATAAACATGTAATATTTAATGAGTATAACTATTTACCATAAATATATAACATTTTTATTGTAATGAATGTTTGTTTTAATAATTCAATTTATATGTCTGTTGTGAATATTGGTGAAAATAAATATTACAAAGTGCAACGTTTTGGATGAGAAATTTATTGGAAGAAATCATGTTACAGTGTGTGACTTTTAATATAATACCAACTTCAAAAAATAAGAAAGAAAGCCTTGTATAATTGTAGCTTTAGTACCCAAATAAGAAGGATGCTAACATAATGAAAAATGAAAACTAGTAGAATAATAATAAAGGTGAAGACAATTGGCTAGCATACAAAAATGCATGAAAAGAAGAAAATAAATGGTATAAAAGTAAAGGATAACCAAAGGCTTCAAATGAATGTCTATTTGATAAAAGTTGGCAATGAAAATGATGCTTCTGATAATTTTTAGAACACAACAAGCCTTGGTATCTTAAATAATATAGACAAAAATGTAGAGACAAAGAATCTTGAATAATAGAGACAGAACAATAATTTGTTAAAAACCACATGAAAGTAATAAGATGTCTTATACAAAAGAACATTCATATTTAAATTTTACATCTCATACATGTCAAAACTTATACAGACAATTATATAAAAGCACAATATGTATAAAAGATATGTAGATATGTTAATTTCAGCAATATTAACAAACAAATTTAAATTGTTTATGCAAGGCATCATTTATTTTTTTCTATATAAGGAGGGATGCTTTTATCTTGTATTTCAATAACATAACTATCTTCAGAAAAAACATTTCAACTACATTTATTGCAAGTAAGTGAAACATCTTCTTAGGCTTGACAAATTTATGATAAATTTATTCTTTCCAAGTCTTTGCTTTTTTTTTTATTATTGAATGATATTTAATTGGATTTATAGTATTTTATTAACAACCTATCTTTTTTTTTAATTTACATGAAATTGAAGATATAAATGATCCATGGTTTAATGTCATATTTAAAGAAAATTTTAATGATGATTATGATAATGTAATGAACCGCATTATAAACAACATTAATTATCTTAATTGTGAAGGTAGTGGTGCCTCAATTTCTAATGTTGGAGATGACGATGATGGAAAGGACAATAACAATGATGATGATAGTAATGATGATGAAAATGATGATGATGTTGAATTTTTTTAATGAGACAATTTGATATGAAAAAATTAATTATATGCACGACTAGAGCTATAAATATGTATTATATTAATTATATGCATAAAAAACCATGTATGGACACAACATACAATACAGGAATATGTTGATTGAATGAAGTTTTAAGATATCATTGGAAACGATATGTTAACATGTTTATGATGGACACAACAACTTTGTTGAGTTTGTGTAATGATTTAGAAACGTATTATGGCTTAAAACCTTCAAGAATAATGAGTGTTATTGAAAAGGTGGCAATATTTCTATTTACAATAATAGTAAAGGAGTTAAATAAGAAAGTGCAGAAGAGATTTCAATATTCAGGTGAAACTATTAGTAAATGTATAAAAAAAGTCCTTAAATCATTATGTCTGTATGTTGTAGAAGTTATAAAACCAGCAGATCCATATTACCAATACCCTAAAAGAAATTGCAATGAATCCAAGACATATATCACATTTCAAGGTAAGACAAAAAAAAATTATGTTATTTAAATGAATATCAATTATTTTATTAATGTTTCTAATTACTTACATTATTATTTTTCTTGTAGAATTGTATTGGTACAATTGATGATACACATGTTCGTACCTCCATATCATCTAATAATTAAATTCTATTTATTGAAAAAAAAGATGTATCGATACAAAATGTCATGACTACTTGTAGTTTTGACATGCAGATCATGTTTGTATGAAAGATAATGCACACGATACACGTGTTTTTCTTGAGGCTATTAACAATAGTAGTATAAAATTTTCAAAACCACCGAAAGGTTATGAATTAATATAAATTGAAAACTGGTAACTAAGGTTAAATAATATTATTTTTTAATTATTGAAAAAAATTAGCATGTTCTTCTTCTTTACAGGCAAATATTATTTTGCTTGATGTCGGATATCCTAATGAGTATAAGTATTTAGGTCCCTATAAAGACAAAAGGTATCACTTATAAAAATTTAGGCGTCGTAAACAATCAAGTGATCGGGAAGAATAGTTTAATTATATATAGTCATAACTATATAATGTGATATAGAGTTCTTTTGGGGTATAGAGATAGAGGAGAATTTTATAAAAATATGTTTGCTTATCCATATAAAACACAAGTTAAGATTGTAACTGCATCAATGACATTACATAACTATATTAGAAGAAAATTACAAGATGATAAGGTTTTTGCTGAATATGATTGGAATTCCAATTTTATTCTAAATGATTTTTTAGCTGATATTATAACTCACTTAAATAGTTAAGGATCGCAAAAACCTTTACGTATGAATTTTGTGTGCAATGAAATTGTAAATAGTTTAATGGTAAAATAAAAGAAAAACATAATGTATAAAGATTATTCATATCATTATGTAATCATAATTATTAATCAACAATATTTTGCAATATATATGTACACACCCACATTATGAATATATAGATATATGTCCTTTTAAGTAATTTCACTAGCAAACCTCAATATAAAAAGTAACCAAACATATGAAAAAAAAATTTATTCAATCTTAATTTCAATTATAATTTTAACCAAACACTAAAATTTTAAAACAATCCACAATAAAAATAATTTTTATAAAACAGTTTTTTTAAAAAAATCATAACCATAAAAGCAATTACATTACCAAACATCAGTTTATCCATCCCATTGTAGGATACAACCGTCCAACCAACCATGTACAAATGGTTGTTCCTATCAACCAAATTATCGTCTGCATTGCTAATATCAGTAGACAAAACATTTTATGGCACCAATAATGTTGTTTCCCATCAAATGGCATTCCCTAAAAACTTTGTTATTCCTGCCCTTCCAAACATACCATAATGCTACTCCAAAAAGAATTTCCCAAGGAGTTCCTTTATTAGTGCATTCATTGGAAGCAAGATTATTAATTAGCCATGATATTAATTCTGCACCAAAAAAATTCCTCTTATCACTTGGCTTAACAAGGACTTGCCAAACATTTGTAGCTAAGGGATAGTTTTGTACAACATGAAGTATAGATTTTAGTTCTAATAGGCAACTATGATGGTAAGGAGCTTCTGTAAAATTCCTACTAACCCGATTTGCATCAGTCATCAAATAGTTATAGACGACTACTTAGAGAAAAGCTTTGATTCTCTCTGGGCCTTTCCATTATCATATCAATTTCCATTGGGGCTCTAAGTAACAATGACTCCTTATCATAGATGTCTACAGATTATAAGTAGACTAGACTGTAAACAGACCACTAAGGTAGTTATGCCAATACAATAAATCGGTATCTATCACACTGGAAGGAGGATGGTTGGCTAGAACCATAACTACCTGTTGCATAAGGAGTAAATGGGCAAATGAGTTCCATTTCCACTTATTATCATGTACAATGTCTGCCATAATAGCATTCATTAAAGTCTTAATATATAATATCTTGCACTGCAAGTTGTAATAACAACCCAAAACCTTCTAACCAGTCATCCCTAAAAAATCTAACACCCATTCTGCTCCCTATACTAACCAGTACTTTAAAAAATCTGAGGTCATATATAAAACTATGACACCTTTTTTCAATCTCATAGCATAGAAGTTTAGCTTGCACTGAAAGAATCTAATCTTGAGACTTGACATGTTTATCCCAAAGAACCTTTGCCCCAAGACTAGTAGTATCATGAATAATACTCCCTCCCAACTTAATAATGAAAGCCTATTTCATTGAGTACATACTTCTAAGGCCTAAACCTCCTTCTAGTTTAGGTTGACATAGAGTTTGTCAATTAAAGAGATGAATCTTACCTCTATCATCATTACCTTCCTATATAAAACTATGACACCTTTTTTCAATCTTATAGCATAGAGGTTTTAGAAGTATTGAGGATTGTATAGGAGATAAAGGTATTGTTGCAAGCACTGATTTACATAGCGTAATTCTCCCTACTAAAGGCAAATTGGTAGATTTTCAACTAGCCAATTTTTTACTCATATTCTCAATGATGCAATTATCTGTGTGCTTGGCAATTCTCTAGTGTAAGAGCGAAACTCATAAATACTTCTTTGGGTCATTGGTAATAGCAAAACCACTAGCACAATTAATAGATTTTGCTAGGGTGGGAGAAACATTCTTAGAGAAAAAAATTATAGTTTTGCTTACACTCATTTTCTGTTTTGAAACATCATAAAATAAGTTCAAACAGTGTAACCCTTGATTCATCTAAACTTCAATAGCTTTTATAAATAACATGTCATCCCCGAAGCAAAGATGGGAGATATTAAGGCCTCTCTTACTAACCTTAAAGGGTTTCCCATAACCACATTCAACCTCTTTACTGATAAGTTGAGATAGTCTCTCTAAACACAATACAAAAATGTATGGGCAGAGAGGATCTTTTTGTCTATTCCCTCTCGATAAAGTGAGATTCAAATATGGGTTTTCAATCCATAGAACTCTTAAGAAAGCTGATTCAATACACTTCATCATAAGATCAACTAACTAAGTAAGAAAACCAGCATCCATCAAAGTATCTGTGATGAAATCTAATCTAAAATGATCATAAGCCTTTTCTAGATCCATTTAATTGCCATATAACCTTTTCTCCTTTTAAAATTTCTCATAGAATGGATTATTTCCTCAGTTACCACTATATTATCAAGTAAAATGTCTTCCAGGAAAAAAGCTACTCTAATTAATAGAGATCAGTTTTGGCATCAAGAATTTAAAGTGATTAACCAGAAGTTTCTTCAGGATTTTGAAGTCATTGAGTGAGATCACTACATCCAAATTTCCCTACCCCGTGTCATTGCAAGGATAGGATGATGATCTGATTTAACTCCGGTAACACCTTAAAGCACATGTCTGAAAATCTCAACTTCAATGGTTGATTCACAAGTCCTCTATCAAGCCTCTCAAAGTCTTTAAGATACCATCTATTTTCTTATCCTCTCCATGTAAATTTTAGACCACCACTTTCTAAATCCATCAAACCACAATCATAAACCCAATTATAAAAATGAAAACACCTTCCAATATTAACAGGAGCCCCTTCAATCTTCTTAATAGCTCTAACCTCCTCGAAGCATTCTCGCTTAAGATGTTCTTTCAGGTTGACATAAATCACATAACATAACCAAGGTGAACTTCCTCTTTCATCTACTAGGGTGTGAATCAAATGTCTAGATGATTTTGGCACTTTTATATGAACTTTGATTTTACTCCATGGTAACCAAATACCCCCAGATTTACTTTTTGCTTTCACTCGAAAACTAACATCAAATTTTAGTTTCTCAACTATTTTATTTGCAGCCCGACCACTAATTCTTGATTCAGCTATTGCTATAATAGCAACTTTGTGGGGATACCAGACTCATATCATAAATTACACGAGTATATGGATGAAAACGAAGTAAGATGGCTTAGTCTGTCATGTTTTAGTTGGGAGACTAAGCTCATTTGAGCCTATCTCATTGTTATTTTATTTATTTAACACATATGAGCTTACTCATTATTATTTTATTATTTATGTTAAACAACTTGATTTGATAGGCCGAGCCAATAGCGGGATGTTTTAGGGTTAATTATTTTTATGTTTCTCTATCATTTTGTGAGATAGTTTTGATTATTAATGAAAATATTGCAAACTTTGCATATCTTTAATTTCTTTTTTTCTATTTCTTTGCTTTCTCTTCTCAACTTCTTCTTAAAAAGCTTTTTTCTTTTCTTACTTTAATTCTTATTTGTTATTGTCCCACATCAAATTTAGTATTAGAGCATGGCTTTTAATTGTTCTTACAATTAAATGATCTATATATTTATGTTTAACCCTAGATTGATCTAAAAAAGAGAAAAGAAAAAAAAACATATTATTCTGATTACCAAAAAAAAACTGTTCATAATCAACAACAATGATTTTTAGCAACAACGCCTCAACCAATCACAGTAGCAAACCTACCACCAAGAAAACCTGCACATCAATCCCACAGAGCGATCAGTAATTTTACATCAACATCGATCACAACCAATGATCACAATGAAGAACCAATGATTACAATGAAGACACAAGTACACGCTAATTAACTGTCTACAATAACCCGCAGCGCCGTAGCCACAACAAGTCTTTGTTTTCAGCAACCCAAATCAGTGTTACAAGCCATCAGCCATAACCACCACTGACTTGCACCCTACAGTAGCAACATCAGCCGCAACATCACCATCCTCAGTGCCCTCACCTTCAACAACAACAATGAATCAACAAGGCCCTATCCAGCAGCGATACCACAGACACTATAGCCCTTACCCTTGCACCGCCAAGCCTAAGCAGAATCACGAAGCCCTGTTTCGTGCTCCATCACCGTCACCAATAGTAACAAATCACAAGAGGTAAGGAAGACAGAAATAGAAGCTGGTAACATAATTAAACCAGCCATGTTAGCACCACATCAAAACATTTGCGTCATCAGCCAAGACATCGATTCTTGCCACATCGTCTGACATGTTAGCAGATCCTGCCACATCAGCGTACCCTGTCACATCCTCTACCTCGCCATCATATCCTGCCAAACCAATTACCATATCATCCAATCAGAATTTTTACCCATTTAAAATCATCATTCATGGTATGCATTTACACTTGTTAATTAAGATTTAGTGTTAATATTATTCTTTATGCTTACCCATAACTAAATTACATAGCCCACCTTTAAATTGAATTACCTTAATTTTGAGCCATTGAAAATTGAATCCTCTTAATTATTTATGGAGTTTAGTTAAATTAGTGAGAGAACTGAAACAGTATGTTTGGATTACTTGTGTGCATTTAGAGGACTTACATTGCATGCTTGCTCATTTTCCTGGTTTAATCTGTCATTGCTTAGTTTATAAGGTAATAAAAAATATTAAAAAAAATATTAGCTATAATTTTATTTTTTATTTTTACTTGCAAATGTTATTTGTGATCTCGATCTCAATATTAGTTTTTGCATGTATTTACATAGTGATTGTTTAGCACACAATCTAGAAGTCCTAGTTATCATGGACCCAAACTTAGTAATGTTTTTAGAGATATTCAAGAACAATTACAACTTATGAGAATGGAAATGAGCAACATGTCCAATCAAATATACAACCTTTCTAAGAGGATGGAGTTCATAGAAACTTTACAAGTAAGACAATATAGTGAGAGTGAGCATTCTAATGATAACCATAGGAATCATCAAAGACAAGTTCTTTATAGAAACCACACCATAACCAATTTCAGGGTCACAATGACTTTGTTAACCCTAATGATAATGAGCATTCCAATTATTACCATCAAATACCAACTCATCCTAAGAATCGTCAATACAATCACAAACAAGGTCATCACAATTATGATGACCCTGATGAGCGATTTATTAGGCATATCAAGGTAGAAGCCCTAACTTTTAAGGGTCAACTTGACCCGTTGATCTTTGATAGATGGATTCATGACATGGATCAATTCTTTGGCTAGTATGATTTATTTAAGAATAAAAGGGTAAGATTTGTAAAGATGAAACTTAGTGGAATGACTCAGCTCTATTGGAAAAGTGTAGAAAAGTCTTTGATTAAGAGAGGTTAACTCTTTATTATTGATTAGGTTGAAATGAAGACGAAGTTAGAAGAAAAGTACTTGCTTTATTCTTATAGATGAAATCTTTTAGACCAGTGGAATAACTTAAGGCAAGTTTGCTAATGAATATGTGGCATAATTTGATGAGTATAGGATGAGGTTTGCAGTTAGGAAGGATGAAGTGATAACCTTAAGTGGATTTCAAAAAGCCTTAAATGATGACCTTAGAAGAGAGGTTGTGCTTAGAGGTGTTTCCACCCTTGATGAAGCTCATAACCTAGTACAAAATTATAACTTGATCATAAAAAGCCGGTAGACAAGACATCAAGACACTCGCAATACCCTTTGTAGATCTCAACCTGGTAGTAATAACTCATATTAGATGCCCCACATCTTTAGCCCAATCCTTTAATTTCTTAGATACCTAGAAAAGACAAAGGTAAGGGTATTTTTCATGAAGCACTTAAAATAACCTCAAGAATTTAGTGTTTTAAATGTCAAGATTTTGGTCATATTTCCTCTAGTTGCCTTGATAAGGCTCTGTTCATTAAAGGGTAAGAGTATATAGGTAAAGAAAATAATTATGATAATAAGGCATATGAACTTAACCCGGTGACTTTCAGGATCTAAATGATGAGGAGGATAAGTCTAACATGCTAAGATGTGTTAGGTCTATATCAACTCAAATCAAGATAAGCAAGTTAAGTGTGGTTAGATGTACTTTAACATAACATAAAAAAACTGAGGATTGGAGAAGGACTACTATTTTTTACACTTACATTAAATATGGAGATAAAGGGTATAAGATCATCATAGATAGTGGTAGTTGTATCAATACAGTTTCCTCAAGTAGTTTATCCCGTTTAGGTTTAAAGTTTATTCCACACCTTAAACCTTACAGTGTGTCTTGGGTTAATGATACATCTATAACGGTCAAAGAGAGATGTGTTTTTTCCATAAAGATCTTCGATTATGATGATGAAATTTGATGTAATGTCATTCTCATGGATGTAAGGCATGTCATTTTAGATAAGCCTTGGTTATATGATTTGGATGTTATAATTTTTAAATGATCAAATTCTTGTTCATTCACCTTTCAAGGTAAAAAAAATCCAACTTATTGGATTACCTCCAAGGTTTAATGATAATAGTCAAAAGAAGAATAAAGTGAAAGAAGAAGGGCTTAACATATTAAGTCTTAAGAAGTTTGATAATGAGATTTGTGAGGAGTCTATTGTATTACTGTAATGGGTAAGGAGATTGTAAAAGACTTTTTAGAAGAGCCACCTGAAGAGGTAAGAGAAGTGTTGAAAGAATTTCTAGATATTTTCTCTTCTGAACTACCTAATGTTTGACCCTTTATACGTGATGTTCAATATGCCATAGATTTTTTTCCATAGTGCCACATTACCAAACTTGCTAAACTATAGGATGAACTCAAGTGAACATACTGAATTGTGAAGGCAAGTATGTGAGTTGTTAAAAAATAGATTTATACAAAAAAGTTTAAGCCCTTGTGCAGTACTTGCACTTTTAACA
Source organism: Populus ilicifolia (assembly GCA_015708895.1). Taxonomy (NCBI): domain Eukaryota; kingdom Viridiplantae; phylum Streptophyta; class Magnoliopsida; order Malpighiales; family Salicaceae; genus Populus; species Populus ilicifolia. The sequence continues at coordinate 754,198 of SRLM01000287.1, read as the reverse complement.
CCTAAAAAAGATAGATCATAGAGAATGTATGTAGATAGTTGAGCTATCAATAGGATTATAACCAAGTATTGTTTTCAAATTCCTTGATTGGATGACATGCTAGATATGATGGCAGGAGCCCAAATCTTCTCTATGATTAACTTGAAGAGTAGGTATCATCATATTAGGATCCATTGAAAAGATGAGTGAAAAATGGCATTTAAGATTAAGGATGGTTTATATGAATGGCTAGTCATGCCTTTTCGCCTTTCCAATCAAGCACTTTTATGAAAGTAATGACACAAGTGCTTGGATCATTTATGAAAAAATTCTTGGTGGTATACTTTGATGATATTCTTATTTATAGCAAAACCAAGGAAGAGCATTTCAATTATCTTATTCAAGTTTATATTATCCTAAAAAAGGCAAGTTTGTTTACAAATGTCAAAAAGTATTCCTTCTTTACAGATCAAGTGTTCTTTTTAGGATTTATGGTGTCATGGAAAGGAGTCTCTACTAACCCCTAAAAAGTCCAAGAGATAATAATTTGGTCTGAATCAAAGACTATTCATTAAGTTCATAGTTTTTATAGGCTTGCAACTTTTTATCATCATTTTATTAAGGAATTTAGCACCATCATGTCGTTTATTACAGATTGTTTGAAATAATATGAGTTTAAGTGGAGTAAACGAGCTAATAGGGCATTTGAGGAGGTTAAGAAGAATATGACGAAGGCCCCCATTAGTATGACTACCTGATTTTACAAAAGTGTTTGAAGTAGAATGTGATGCTTCAGGAGTCGGTATTGGTGGTGGAGTACTTAGTCAGAAACGTCACCCTGTAGCCCACTTTAGTGAGAAACTTAATGAGGCAAAACAAAAGTACTCAACTTATAATAAGGAGATTTATACGGTGGTTCAGGCCTTGCGTTATTGGTGTCATTACTTGTTACCACAGAAGTCTGTTCTTTACTCTAACTATGAGGGCCTCCGATATCTTAACTCCCAAAAGAAGCTTAATCACAGGCATGGTTATTAGGTTGAATATTTGTAAGCATACTCATTTATTTTGAAACATAAATCTGGAATATAAAATAAAGCTACAGATGCTTTAAGTCATCGGGTAACACTGTTATCTATAATGAACATCGAAGTCACAAGATTTGAGAGACTCAAAGAGGAGTGTGAATCTTGCTTAGAATTTGGAGAAATATATTTGACATTGGAGGATGAGAATCACCGTGTTATAAATGATTATCACCTCCAAGATGGATACATATTTCAAGATAATAAGCTTTGTATCTCGAAAACATCTATGCATGAATTTTTGATATGGAAGATTCATGCTAGAGATCTCTCAGGATATTTTGTAAGGAATAAAACCATCAAAAAGGTGAAACATCAGTTTTTCTGGTCTAGTTTAAAAAAAGATGTTGTTAAATTGGTAGGTTAATGTCGAACTTGCCAACTAGCTAAGCATGGAAAACAAAATACTGGTCTTTACACCCCATTAATCCTTCCCACTTGCCCTTAACAAGATGTAAGTATAGATTTTGTGTTTGGGCCACATACTACAAAGAAACATAATTCTATTTTTGTGGTTGTCGACTACTTATCTAAGATGGCCCATTTTATTCCTTATATTAAGACTACATATGCTTCCAAAGTTGCAAAACTCTATTTTGACGAGATTGTCAAGTTGTATAGTTTTCTCTAAACCATAGTTTTGGGTAGGGATGTTAGATTTATAAGTTATTTTTGAAAAACCCTTTGGCATATATTGGGAAACAAATTAAAGTTTTTTACTGCTTACCACTCCCAAACTAATGGTCAAACTGAGGTGGTTAACAGGAGTTTACGCAACCTTTTAAGGTGTCTAGTGAGTGATCATAATTGAAATTGGGATCTGATTCTTCCTACAGCCTAGTTTGCCTATAATAGCTCTATTAATAGGTCAATAGGCATGAGTCCCTTTGAAGTTGTACATGGTTACAAGCCTGGGAAACTTTTAGACCTTTTCTCATGTCCCTCTATGCTAGAGTGTTTAAGTCAGCCAAGTCTTTTATACGTAGAATTCAGGATTTGCATATTAAGATCACTAAACAGATTCAAACAAGTAATGCGTAGCATAAACTTTAAGCTAATTTATATAGACGACATAATGAGTTTAATATGGGAGAATATGTTATGATACAAATTAGACCTTAGTGATTTCCTTCGGGAGCTAATCGAAAATTGCATGCACATAGTGTCGAGTCTTTCAAAGTTCTACAATAGGTTGGTCCAAATACTTATGTTCTTGATTTACCAAATGATTTTGGCATTAGCTCATTTAACATTAAAGATGTAATTGCATACCATAAACCACTTCCTCTTCCAAATGATCCATTTGAGATACCACTTAACTCCCCTCCTGATGATTTTATTGAAACCTCTATCTCTTTCACCTTGACATCAGCACAAAATGGTAATATTGATGTTATTATAGATAAACAAGTTGTTTTTAACAGGAATGATGAGGTTTAACGGTTTCTAGTTCGTTGGATGGGTCAACTTGACTAAGATTGCACTTGGATTCTAGAGATACTTTGCAGCCGTTGATCTAGATTTTTGGGAATACTATTAGAGTCAGTCAGTGCTACACTTGACAAGGTTGAGTTTCTCTAACTCTGGAAGAGTTGGTGGGGACATTAAATGCACAACACAAACTACCGAGGGTGTCAATTTTGAGTTTTGATGAGCTCCACAGTAGACATATAGAAATAATATGTTGCATAGTAGAACACTTGATGATGCTTTGTCAACAAAGGCATGTATGATTGTCTCCAATACCTCCAGTTGCTAAGGGAAGATCTTTTCAGAGTTTGCCGGATGTTGTTTCGTCATTGAGTAATATTCTTTAAACTGTAAGTGTCAGGGATTACTATAATGATTACGGTTATTGATATAGGAATATGTTCATTTAAATTTGCTAGAAACCAGTTCCATCAATTGTTGACTCTAATAGCATCGGGCATGGATGGTGATTGTTGAGTTTTACTTACTAGGTTTAGGTGCGGAATTTGAATCTCAACTGACCAGAAACTTTCAAGCGACAGAAATTCAGCCAAGTTGCAAGTTGTAAGAACGCTGTATATCCATTCTAAATTGTTCTATACAACAACGCCCAAGAAGAAACTTCCTTTGCCGAGTAGTAGTTTTGCCATGCGAGAAAACCCTGGAGAGAAGAACAGAAACTGAAAAGCTGTCATCTATGGGGAATTCTCGCTTCTGAGAAAGTGTCTGCAAACGCAGTATAGAATCTCGTCTCTCGACTTCGCAGATCTCTCCTAACTTGGTCATTGGAATCTGTGGAATATGGATCACAGAGACATACAACGGATCCATGATAAATCAACTGCACGATCACGTATGATCCTAGAAGATATTTCGAGAAAGGCAATGGATGGCTATAACGGAACAAAACACCAAAAGCCAATCCCCTTGATGCGACGAATTTTTTCCCCGCTCAAAGAATACCACCAGAGAGTGTTCTGCAGGGGAAAACATCATCATACCCGAACAGCCTTGCATGGAAAGCAAAGGCAAGAATTCAGCGAGGCACCCATCTAGGAACAACTGCTATTGTAGATACAATCAGTAGATGGGGATCTAGGAACTTCAAAAGTTCCTGCATAGGATTATTATACTAGGGGCTTTGTAACTGGTTGATTTCCCCACATTGGAGTATTTGCAACATGCTACATGCAGAGAGCTTCCAAGACCAAATTTGATTTAATGGGTTAGTTCACATTGCTGTTCAGAAAGTAAAAATAATCTCTTGGATACTTGTGGGCTCCTACTACTCACCAAACTGTAAATGGCATCCGGTGCAAAACGATACAACCATGCCAAAATTTAAAATTTTGGAAACATGCCAACGAACATGCCTAAAAGATCTTCAGCTATCACACAAAGGCAAAGCAATGAAAAATCCTTTTATTATTTCTTTTCCTTCTTTTTTTTCGGGGTGATGGACATATGCTGAAGAGAGATGACGAACAGGCTATAGTAATGACCTAGAACCAATGTTTACCTGTGCATATGCTGGGTAACTTCCTCAATTCTTTTTCTCATTCTATTCTCCTTTTTCAAAATAAAAAATAAAAAATAAAAAACTGAACAAAATACAATCCCACAAAATAAAGACATCATCTATCCATCCATCCTGTTCACAAATTTCAATATGATGGTATATATAACTCGGGGGTGGAACAACTTTGCAGGAGTCCCAGGTACTTTCCCATTCAGATCCAGCAAACTCCCAAAAAAACCCTCCAAAACAACCCCAAAATATTTGCTAAAAGAAACCCTCCCTAGTCACTACACTTTAGATATCCGCCTATTGTAGTAAATGTCACCCAAGCACAGAAACATCCTGATCTGAGGACAAGAGAATCTGTGGATCCATCTCTCTCCATGAACCAAAAAGTTTGCCGCGGTCATGATTCAGGCATTTCAATGTAACTTGTTTTGATCATAATCTGATGTTTGGGAAAAGAAAGCATGAGTTATCAAACTTAAGTGGTACCCGAATTCCCATCTGGTTTTGGTTCTGTTCGGACATAGGTGAGACTGCGGGCAGAGGGGGAGACAACACTGCTGCCAGAGAATGCAGCACCACTATCAGCCGGACTGCCCTGAGCATCTCGCTTCCACTGCAAACTTCTTGCACCAGGTTTCACATAGAGTCGGGGCCTAAATATAGGAGTGCCCCTTGGAAAAAGTGTTCTAGCAAACCTACCAGCAGCATATGAGGAGCCACGGGCAATGCGAGGCCATGTCATAACAGGACTAGCTTCTTGGTTGGAAGAGCTTCTCTTCATGACCTGCAGCACGAAAAATGATGTTAAGATGCCTATCAAATCATGGAGTGGACCCCTAAGACAGTAATAAAATGTGCATCAGTTCCAACAAATTTCACATCAAAGCTAAATCCTAGCTGCCATTTTTTCAAGTTTAAATGAACACATGCTTTAAGTTCTTATTGTTCTGTATAGAAAATAAGAAGCTCACTTGTTCTAAATAAGAATAAAAATACAGAGAATTGAAAATACAAAATGGCATGCATGACTCTACCTACTCAGACCATGTGATTTCTGTGAAACAACTCCACACCACACAATAACCATTTACCAGGAAACAAAAAACTGTTAAAATCATCTAGAAATCCTGGAATATCAGGAGAGCTCAAACTTGATAGCTCAGTATGTGCTTGCAAAAGAACGGAGGCCTTTCAAAAATATATGTAACTGATCAAATCTCAACAGTTTCCCTCAACTTTCCATCATGGAGTCATTCCATATACTTTTGCAATACTTTTCATTTACAAATGCATGCATGCACACAGGCAAGAGCAAGCACTCACGCACACAAGAAAGAGCATGCAAGAGTATAAAAGTAGCAAAACATTGTGCCTCCATGAAAACTTGCAAAACAGCTACTAAGCCACAGCCAATGAGGAGCAAATGCACATGACCATGGTTTGTTTTTTAGTTCTAAACATTTAACATGATAAAACTATCTTGCAGCTGATACAAACATTGATTTAACTTTTTCAAACTTTAGCAACCTTGCTATCTACCAAACCAATAAATGAAGTTGAGAAAATAAAATGCACAAAACATCCTCCTCAACTGACAGACATAATCCAACAAAAGAACAGAGACACCAGAACAGAAAAGGACCCCCAACTAATAGCAAATTAAGATGCAGTCTCTATTTTCATTACCTTGACAATCCGTGACATGAAAGAGGTGCCATCAAGAGATAACGCATTGTCAGCTGCCTCTTTCCGCATAAATTCCACATAAGCTGACCTGCATAATCATATTGCTCAGCCCCCTCAGAAAAAAAATTTCCAGAATTTGCTAAGGAAACAGATCAGAAGAATGTTAAACAACTCTCACCCTGCTGGTTGCCCTGTTGCTGCATCAGTGACTATAACCACTTTAAGCACTTCACCAAACTTATTAAAATGCCGTGACAGACTGTCCTTTGTTGCAGCAAAATGAACCTGTGAAGACAGCAATGAAAATATGATAAGGATACAGCAATAAATACTCCTTCCAGGCTACAGCTTGATGCACATCAGTACTTACATTGTTAACAAAAATGGTTCGAGAATCAGCATCCTCTAAGGGACGACCTGCAGTATATGAACCTGCAGAATCATCAAAAACAACCTCATCTAAATACTTGGAAAAAATGGCCATAAGAAACAAAAAATGACAGATATCAGAATGGCAACCATCTTGCAGTAGGGAAGCTTAAGATGATGTCAGTGATGAGAAACACACAAAAGGGTAGAGCTCGAAAGTTGCAACATCGCTAACATAAATTGATTTTGTTTCCCATTTANTAAAAAAAAAAAAAAAAAAAAAAAAAAAAAAAAACAGATTCAATGACATTTAGAAAAACACACATGAGAACTGACCAGATGCAGATGATGGAGGCTTCTGAGGTTCTTGCTGAATATCACCAGCAGGTTTTAACTGTTCATAACCACAGAAAACACCATCAGCAATCAATGCAAAGAAAGAATAATAAGTAATTTCATATGAAAATTAGCAAGAAGAATAATGAGCCCAGACAAACAAGACTGTCTTACATTTCCATTACTAACTGAGACAGGGTTGCTAATTTCCTTCATTAGCTTAGCACCAAAGCTCCCAGCATCTGCCTTGTTATCCTGAACTGATTTCAGATTATCCATTACAGTATCCCTTGATTCTTGATAATGAGGTGGTCTCCAGGTATTTACATTCACTGAAATGTTCACTATCTTACGAGAAGTGTTCACAGCTGAAACGGATTGATCCTGATCCTTAGCTACATTGTAGTTTGACAAGAGTGAATCCTTACCCTTACTTCCCAAATATTTTCCAGTTTGAGAAACATCCATAACCCTATGACCCACAGGACTGGAATCATCATAACCTTCATAATCAGACATCAAACCAGTAGTCAATCCAGGTTCACGCCCTGTCATATTCACAGTCCCTGCATGTCCGCAGTACTTGCTTCTTTGAGGATAGTTTGAGTGGGTTTGTTCCTGAATTTCATTAAAATCTTCATATTCATCATCTTCAACAGCATGATCTCTAAATTCTGCAACTTGTTCAGTGATCAATGATGCATCCATGTCATGACCAAGCCGGTCAAACACACTTCCTGAAGATTTAACTTTTACTACATCCTCAGCAGCTTCTCGCACAGCTTTTAGTACAGTAGCCATGGGATTTGGAACTCTTGCGATTGACTGAAGCCTCCTAGGACGATCAACCAATGATGTGTCTTCAGTGGATGCAGACACCACTGAGCGAAGACGCTTCCGTGAGGGCTCTTTTACCCTGCCAGATGGTCTCAAAGTTCTGACAGCATCTCTCACTGCAAACTGCAGCAGTCGTCGAGGAGCACCACTGGTTGCTTGAGAAACTGCATCCCTCTGCTGAAATATTAGTGCATGCAAAATTTGATGATCAAAAAACAAGGCATTTATTTTCATTAAAAAAAAAAGATGAATTTTGAGTTCTGAAATTATATTAAAAACTTGCAGCATAATGGTATCCGGTATTCACAACCAGATGAGTAGGAATATCTATTGGTAACCCTACCACCAGCAATCACACATCATACATCCTCATATTTTAGGTGAGAAACATAATTCACCATGTCTAAACCATAGGAAATTAGTTGTTTTACTTTGTGTATGTTCACTTTAAAAATTGAAGTTATTTTATGAAGCAGAACCCTCTGCAGTATAGTGTGCAATAGAAGCAGTTCTGCTATAGTTTTATAGGTTGAGTGAGGGAAGAAAATCATGGCCTCAAGATTGTAACCAAAGCAGCATCATAAATCTCCTAATTTCCTCATGTCCTACAAAACATGAATATGTGTGGAGTTTTATATGATTTTAAAGAGCTTTAGTTTATATCATAAATCTCCTAATTTCTATTCTTGACTTCCCAAACACCTTGTTAATAACCATAAAGATAAAATCGAATCACTTAACTTTTAAGCCTCACTACCCAATCAAATGTGAAAGAAAAATTTGAAATCCAAACCTTCACATGTTGTTGCTCATCATGCCGACTCCTTTTCTGCTCTTGTGGGGGTTGGGGAGATGGAGATCTTGCACGACTGGCTTTTCCATGAGCTTTTTCCTCTAGGTGAATGCTATCAACCACAGAGCTTCGAAGAGGAGGCGGCTGGTTCGCATCTCTCGCTATACCTTTCCATTCTCTTTTATGCCTGCCTCTACTTGAATTATCAGGCTTCACATTTTCGGGCTCTGAATCCAATTGATGAGATTCGTTACCCCCAGTCTGCTCTATCAGTGTGGGATTTGTTCTGGCCACTTCATCTGCGCGAGTCTCTGGAGGTTGTACATACATATCCAGATTTGTAGCCAGGTGATCCCATAGCCTGTTCAAAATCAAGTTAACTAGTGAAACAAATGGGAATAACTTAAAAAGGAGTTGTCAACAAATGTTTTTTTTACAATATCAGATGTATCAAAACAGGAATGGATCAAATTACCAAGATACAAAAGAATCACTGTCATCCCCCAAAAAAACATTCAATTCATTTCTTGCTTCTTCCTTATCCCTGCCATTTCTCAGCAATACAATCACATATTCCTGCGAATGCAAAACTCTTATGAAAACTTGTAGTGCTGAGTCATTTAGAAACTCAAAATATTTATGGTTTAGGCATGGAATAGCATCTTGTCAAATCCTCTGCTGAACCATGGAATCTCAGAATAATAGAGGTTTTTAAACATATTATAAAAAGCTTTTAAAGACCTAGCTACTAACTAACAGGACTTTCACATGCTAAACACAGTATATGTAACAAAAGAACATCAAACTGGAACCAAACACCTAAATTGACATGGGGCAGAACTTTCTGGACTAAACCGTTACAAACAATATAGGAAGAAAGATACAGGTAGTTGCAGGCTACTCAAATTTATTGACAAAATTGCCTAAAATAATGCAGGAGCAGTCCGGTCTTAAAAATTATTTTTATTTTCTGAAATTATTATAATTAATTTATTAAGAGTATTCACCTGTGACTTTTAAAATATTTCCTTGGTGGTTAATCTTGTTGCATTGAACCACGACTAATGAATCCTTTTCCTATAAAGATCTAGGGCTTTAACTGGCATAAATAGGCTGCAAGTATTACTTTCTATAGACTTTTTGTTCTGTTTATTTTTCAATCTATTCAGTTTTTAGAGGTTTCTTGGTGAACCAAAAACCTTATTGTCTGGATCCCAGCTTGAATTTTATTATATTTTAGCCATCATCCAGCTGTAAGTGTATTTTTCTACTGTTTTCCTCTTCTCAACCTACATCACAATTTCTCAAAGCATGACCTGTAACATACATCAATATCTCCAAAATACATAAGAATATTGTCTTCCCACTTAAAACCCCAGTCCAGGTCAAACTGTACATAATTCTGACCTAATAGCCAAGACTAAACCAAATAGAGATAATTACTCCCATAATTACACCAAAAAAAAAAAGGTAGCCTTGTATTCAAAAATAAAATGAAAAATCTACTTCGAACTCCATGTCCAATTTGAATTCAAATCCCACCGTGTGCCTAAGCACCAATGAGCACAACACGATACCACAAACAAATTTATAACACTCCAACAATCTCAAGTACAAATTCAAAATCCTGCAACGTTTCGTACTCTTGCCTTGCCTTTATTCACATTCATAAAATACAGTCAGTTCTAGATTCTCTATGTAATAAAGAATTATAATAGCTCTGTAGCATGTTCAACAATAATGAGGCAAAATGCTATGAGCAAGTCATTCATTTGAATCTTATCTTTCAGCAAAACACCAAATTCTTAGAAGTTTCCGCAACCCAGACCTAACTACAAAAGATTTATTGTTTGGTGTGTAAATTCATTAACCAAAGCCCACATGAGGAAATCAAACATGCCATAGCAAATAAAACATAAAAGCTCTCTATCCGCAGAGTTCCTTGCAGTGATCAGATATCAACCATCAACAAGACAGCTAGCATCGTAATAGCTTCAGATGTTTGAACTGAAACATTCCTATAAATACCTCAACAGTTAGATATCATTCAACAAACTATGCCTGCATAAAATGAGCTCAATTTTTATAACTACATGGCGCATATCCCTCCAGTACAAAAGCAAACAGCTCTCGACTACAATTGCACCATTTATCCTCTCACCAACACGCATCACCAATAATCTCACGATGTATGTCCATATAACCAGGGACATAAACAACTAAGAGAGAGCTCTACCGATTCTAAATCCCGCCATTTTCACCTCTCTTAATGTAGGTCCAGCAGCAGCATTCTCCACTACAGGCAAAGCCGCATGGTGAAATTCCACAGATACTTCACCAAAACAGTCCATTCAATAAACAGCATAAACTCAATTCAGCTTCAACTAAGCCTCAATCCCAAACTAGTCAGGATAAAATCAACCCGGCCATTTAATAAAAGGAAATGAACAATAGCACGATATCCAGACTCCAAAATTAGCCAGTCAAATTAAACCCTAAAGAAGAGAAAAAATTCACTAAAATACGAAATTCAAAAATTCAAATACACAAAAACAACGAAGATTGTTATCCATGTATATGCGTACCACAAGAACATCGTCAGTGTAATCGCCCATGAACTCCTTAAGCTTCTCGCTAACTCTATCTCTCAACAAAGCGGCCCCCTCTTCACTAAAATTTACCCTAAATTTTTTATCCACGCTTCCCATCTCTCTCAATCAATCAAAAACGCTAATTAAATTCTCCAGCAATAAAATCGCCTCCAAAAAAAAAAACAATGATTGAAAATCTACGATTCTCAAAACACAAACCCTAAGTTCGAGGATTTAAGAGGCAATTGAAATTCTTCGAGATAAAAGAGATGATGATAAATGAGGTGAATGCGGAAGGGTTAAGATTTTCTCGGGAAAGTGAGGGAAAATTCTAGGATTTTGAGGTCTCATGGAAATAAACCCCCGAATTTTAATTTTCCAGGGTTAAGGCAGGGGTTGTGGATTTTACAGAGAAATAAATTTTGTAATTGCGATACTGCGTTTGTCAATATATACCCACCGTCTCGCCAAGGATAAATAAAATTAAAATTAAAGGTGTTATTATTATAATATATATATATATATATAATAAATAAAGAACACTAAATGCTCTTAGTTTTCACTATAGCAGGTGAATTACTCTATAAATATGCTATGGTTTAATTATTTTTTTACTAATTTTTTAATAACATGAGCCTAGCAGATTTTGAAAATCAACGAAATAATAATAATACTCTTATATATATTAAAACATAAAAAGTAATTATTATCACAAAACTCATTTATTTATTAATGTTAACCTTTTCCAAACCCACAACTCATAACAACAATCGTCCCCTCACCACGAGTTCCCACCAGATATTTCGCAAGAGATCACATAAAAATCACAGCATATTTTTTCTCTCAGCCGGAAGCAAACGAGCAAGGTCAATTCAGAGCTCTCATGTGCCCTTGATGTAGAGATTGTTGATGGTGAAATCGGATTTATTAGTGTAGACCTACGAGGTTTTTCATGGTGGAGCTAGATTTGCTAGTGGGGGGGACGGGGTAACATTGCCATGTGGGGAGACTATGCAAGCCTTTAGCTCCGTGTTTTGATGCCAGGTTTGCCTTACTGCCATCCGAGTTCGATTCTCTGTATACACCCGAGTTCGATTCTCTGTATACACCTGTCTGTTATCTCCGCGGTGTCTTACCTGTTCACTGGACTTTCAGGATGTTCAGTTGGCCGTGTGGATTAGTCGTGGTGCGCGTAAACTGGCCCGGACACCCCACGTTAATTAAAAAAAAATCTTAAATGTCAAAGTTTAAGAATTAAATTAATTAATGATATTAGACGAATGAATAACATATTTGGCATTATGATCCAAGCAATTTCAAAGTGCGGTCATGTCATGAGGTAAATTGGAAACATCAACCTTGATGTTTTGAAGCTTTTTATCATTACAGGTTCTCTTGTTTAATGAGTGGTGATAGACCACACAGCAAGAAGTGATCACCAGGAAGGATATTTTAAAGAAGACCTAAATTATATGGTGATGTGGGGAGACCAATGCAAAACTTTGAAGAATGATTGATTGTGGAGTTGGATTTGGTACCAGATATAGGAGAGGAGGCCTACCTTTTTTCGTTTCCTTTTGCTTTCTCTTTGTCTATTTTTCATTTCAAGTCTTCTAGTGGTATTTTTATTATTTTTCAAGCTCAAGAGGCTGTAGTTATTATTTCAATTATAATGGTATCCTGTAAATAAATTCATATCTTTTATTGATTTTTTTTGCCACAAGTTCTAAAGATGTGAAGTATTATCTGCTTTTAAAGTTCAGGTTACGAAGCATAATATTCAAAAATTTAATTGCAAAGTGAAAAAAACAATCAATACATAAGATGCTCACAATAATTTATCCAATGGAAGTATATGAGAGAAAACGCTATTTAAATCAATCTTTCATTATAACATATGAGAGAAAACATTATTCAAACTAAATGCACTTAGTGTTTTACCATAGCAAGTCAGAAACAATGCTATCTAAATAGTGTTTTCCTTCTTCTTTTTTTCGTGTATACTGTATTCTTTAATATTTAATTTTTATTATTTGATTCTTTAATATTGTTTTGATTTGTAATTGTTCTCAGTCATTTGCTTTTCATGCTTGAGTATTAGGATCTGGGGGTGTCGAGGAAAAGTTTTGTTGCTTAATTAATGTCTAATTTCATAAAATTAAATTAAATTTTACTTATTTTAATAATTAGAACTTCAAAGAATAAATTTAAAGTTTAAAAAAATGTTCAATTCTTTTTTGTGCTAGAGTTAGGGACTTGTTTAAATGGTTACGGGGAAGTTCATGTCAAAAATATTTTCTAATTCTAGTCCTTATATTTTTTTTAATTTATTCTTATTTAGAATTTGACTTTGTATTTTGTTGGGTTGCCTTGATACGAGAATCTTGTAATATTGAAGGAGGTTTTCAAGGCTTGATCGATACTCAGTGTTACAAAATAAAATAAAAGTTGATTGTTATAGAACAATTAAGAGTTAAGGAACTAAAATCAAAACCAAAACAAATATGGAGACTGGAGTAAACAAGTAAGTTAAACAAATTAACTCATGCAATACACATGCTAATGAATGAGAGAGACTCATCGTGTTTAGACAGTGTGATATCTTTTGACAATAAAAAGTTAAATTTCATAATAGTATTGGAAGTGACACAAGCAATACATTTTTATTTGATTCTTGTTTGTTTAGTTTTCATAATCAAAATCAATGACCAAATAATCAATAAAAAGCAATACACCTGATATTCTTCTCATCTATTTTTTCTCTCACTGCTCCTCAAAATTCATGCATGGGCTCTCAAAATTTAAAGGTATCTTTTTGTATAAATTTGGTCATTGATTATTTGATACTTGTTTGTTTAGTTTGAAATTTTTTTAATTTTTTTTAATTTAATCCCTCACTATTTTGATACATTTTATTTTATATCAAATTTGGTTCATATTCTTTTGGTTGTTATTTCTTTTGTTTTGGATATTTTTTTAATTGAGTTTTATTTTAAATTTCATCCATTAATATTTAATTTTATTTCATGTCAAATTTAATCTTTATTTTTTTATTGATATTTGTTTTATTATTAATTTTTTTCTCAATTCCATTCCTCAATATTTTATTGGTCAAGAACTTTGCTTTATGATTTTTTTAATTTTATCTTCTATAAGATGATCTTAATCTCAGCACATAGATCACGAGTTTGAAAGGTTAACTCAAGTTAATTTTGATCTTTTTTTAAGTCATTCTTTATAGTTGATTTGTTTCAATTTTTTTCATTCAATATTCGATTACCAGGGTTTAGGTTTCATGATTTTTTCACTGTCAATTCTATAAAGTTATTTTGATTTTATGCATGAGAAAGCAGATTTAGCAAGTTAACCCATGTTGACTTGAGTTATTTTTGTTGATTTTTTAAAAAATAAAAAATTAGCTCTTCAACATTATGTTCGTTTGAAAAATAAACTTTGTAATTTTATTCAATTTCCTCTCTAAAAAGTTATTTTGGTCTTATGATAACAATCTAAATTTGGAAGGTTGATTTAAGTGAGATAAATTCAGGTTTTTTTGTCATTTTTTAAAATTAATTTTTTTTACTTTTATCATTCAACATGTTATTTTCTAAGAATTGAGCTTTGGATTTTTTTTATTTTACTTTATATAAAATTATCTCATTCTCATTTAATTTTTATTTTATTATTAAATAAGATCACTAAGACCTTTTAAAAGTACGAGGAAGATATATTTATATTATATTAGCATGCATTTAAAGTAATTTTTGGCATCATATTATTTATCTTTTAAGGTCCATTTTAAATGAAAAGATAGATATGGGTAAGAGAGAAAACTCTTAGGTGAAAATAGTTTTATCACTTTTGAGAGATTATGAATTTAATTATCTTCCACTTATATTTATCTCTTTTTTTTAAAACGGGTCACATAAAGTAAATAATAGGATGTTGTTATTAAGCCCTCTGTACCATGAAATTTTCCTTCTATTTTGACATCTTTATTGTATGATACTAAATTCATGGCATGTGTTATGTTGCGAAGCAAAAAAAAAACTTTTTCCAGCATAAAATTTGAATGCTTAAATGATGGTAACATTCTTCAACAAGAGAAATTAGAAAGTCAAGTAATTGACTTGATTAAATCTAATAAGCACAATTAATTTAATAATATGATAAAAAATAAAAAATAATAAAACTTGTTCTAGTTTTTATTATTAATTTTTAAATTTAAATATAAGGTCAACACAAAAAACTTTATTAAAATCTTGTAGATGATAAAGAGAGTATTTTTAATATAATATAAAAGGAAGATTTAATCTTGGTTGATATTCAAACTAACATGAAAATACCTATTATTATTAAAAAATATATATATATGCCTAAAAGTTCATTTGGTATTATAGAAGCAATTGTTTTTCACTTAAAAATATATTAAGATAATATTTTTTATTTTTTAAAAATTATTTTTATATTAGCAAATTAAAAAGATCTAAAAACATAAAAATAAGAATTAATTTAAAATAATAATAATAATAATTTTTTTTCAGAAGCATTTTTAAAATGCTAAAAAACAAAATAGACTCTTAATCCTTTTGTCTATTTCATTTCATGTTATTTTTTACTTAAATAAATAGAAAGTGTAACCAAAATAAGTAAATACGGGGATTGTTCAAATAAAATCGATCAACTGATTAAACTAAAAAAACTAAAAATAAATTAATCAAAAAAATCAAACCAATAAAAAAAAGGAATAAACCTATGAAAAAATTAAAAAAGCACTCAGTCCAATTCCAGTTTAAAAAAGCTTAAACTAATTGAATCGGATCAAACCAAACTCATTAAATTGAATCTAAATAACTTTTAAAAAAAGGTATAAAAAGAAACACCATAAACCTAAAGACCCTAATCTTGAATCATTTTATCTCTTTCTTCCTTGCCAGTCACCTAAATAAACCAATTAAAAAAAAAAGCACCCGATCCGGTTTCGGTTTAAAAAACCTTAAACCGATTGAACCAGATCAAACCGAACTAATTTAATTGAATCTAAATAACTTAAAAAAAAAGCATAAAAAGAAACATCATAAACCTAAAGACCCTAACCCTAAATCATTTTATCTATTTTCTTCTTTCCAGTCGCCCCCCCAACTTTTCCCCCATCCTCTTCCCCTTTCTCCATTTCTAGTCGCCCCCCTTTCCCTTTTCCTTTTCCAGCCATCCCACCCCTTTCTCCCTCTTCTTTGTGCTATTCTCTCTTATTTTCTCTCGTGTGTTAACATTGAATCTTACATTTAAGTTTATTGAATCTTACATTTAAGTTTTGAGTCTTGGATACCAAACATCATAAATTAATACTAGTATAAAAATGATAGGTTTCTTTTATAAAAGATCATGATTATCGAATAACAAATATGTGCCTTTCTTGTTCACAAATCAAGAACCTCATACTAAAAAAACGAAACCCATAAATTTTTTAAGCTACAAAATGAGTTTACAGCTAAAAAGAAAATGGTTTCACATGGTTATAATCCAAACTTTGTAATCAACGTCTCCTCGGGAAATTCATTCAAACTCACAAAAAAAAAACGGACTTTTATTGCTTATGTCAAGCACTCTTGATGTATATCTATGCAAATGCAAACTCTTCAAAATCTTAGAAACAATTTGCTTGTAGCTGTTTTGTTCTCACAATTGTCTCTTGCACTAAGAAAAATTTTGAAGGTTATTTTAATATATGTGGTTTTTCAACAGGTCAAAAAAAGGCAGGATAAATGGTTTAATAGAAGCAAATAAAAATTATTTCATCAAAAACTAACGTCAAGACCTCAATTGGGTCATTTGGGTGTTTAGAGTGGTTACAATTATTTTTTAAATGATTTTTATTTAAAAATATATTAAAAAATTTATTTAAAAAATTATTGCTAATATCATCGCATTAAAAAAATATTAATTTAATGTAAAAAAATTAATTTTTTTAAAAAATATTTTTTAAACACAAAAACAAATAGGGTCTTATTAACAAGTTCTACAAAATAACCCATGGGTTTATTTTGTAATTAAATGCTATATTAAGGTTGAAAAAAAAAATACTATAATAACAAATAGTTTTTTAGAGTGAGTTTGGAAATATAGTGCAAATCAAGTTCCTTTAAATTTTGAATTTTTTTATTTAAAATAATTTTTTATTTTTTATATTTTTTTATATATTAAATTTTAAAAAAATTAAAAATAAATAAATTTTATTTTAATATATTTCTCAATAAAAATTACTTTAAATGGACTCTACAATCTTAAATACACCTTTAGCCTTAGCCTCGGAATCAAAGCTGGCTTTCAACTTCGGGGTGTTGCCAAGTTGGGCCATATGGACCCGTGGGTCCAGTTTAGAGACGAGATGTGTGGAGATGTGGGTCAACAAGGTTTCTAGTAGGCCGAGCTGATCATCCTGGATATAGTGTAGTAGAGTGTCACATGTTATTTCCATGCCCGATAGGATGCAATTTAAATTTGTTCCCGGGTGAGCTTAATGTCCCACCAGGACTTCGGGATGGTGTTTCTTACGGGGCTTGCCTGAAAAACCTGTCACATGGGCTAAATCAGCATCATGTATTCTACAGTAGAACCTAAAGCAAGGCATGCCTTATTTAGCGCGTGATATTAAACATGTAAACATGATTCATGATGCTTTGGTTAAGCATGAAGCAATACACTCCATGTATTGTTCTTGTCCACTCTTATGCCAAAAACCAATGATAAGGCACTTAGCAGCTTACTCAACAAATGAAATTCTGAATTAGCTCACTCCATGTTTCCTTCCCTCCTCGACTCTTTAAATTTATCCATATAGAGGAAACTTGTGTATCTGGAAAGTATGTATATGCGCACCCTACTGTACTTCAATTGGGACTACTGAAAAAGAATTTAGTTAGCAATTATCGAATAGTTAAAGCCTTAGAAGTCCCCACATAATTAGCTGTTGTGATGTTATTTTTAGATTGAAAGCATGCTCGAAACTCTCCCATTCCTTCTTATTACATATGGCTATTTCCTTTTCAAACAAAAAATTGTGCTAGTTTTGTTTGGTTTTTGCCATCTGCTTCTTTGATCATTATTTTAGGCTGCCAGTGGTCATCTGTCGATGAGAGTCTCTGTGTATGTTTGGGCGGAGGGAGGATCAGAGGCTCATGTGCATATTTCGGTGGTCTCAAACGTGTTTGTGGATTTGTGATGGGGAGGATAATTGCCTTTGGATGTCTGCTCATTTTTCTTTCATGTTATTGAAAGTAAAGGCGATTCTGATGCAGGAAAATGGAGCTGAACAAGACCTGAACCCCAAGGTCCTTCGAAGGCTCCCAAGCTTTGCGCCAATTGCTGTGGGCTCTTTGGAACAGCAACAACAATGAACTTATGTTCCAAGTGCCATGATGACTTCATTTTAAAGCAAGAACATGCTAAAATGGCTTAATCAACATACTGCGTGTGTTATGAACATTTTATCTCTGTTGACACCACGAGCAATGCTGTCATCGCTGTTGCTGTAGATCCACCAGCTACTTCAGCAGTGCCATTGATTAGCCCAAAACCGGCCTTGTCTGCAGCTGCTTCCAGTACCGATCACACAAGTGTGTGAGAGAGAGTCCTAATAGGTGCATCACTCGCAAGAAATGCATTTGTTTAACTAGATTCAGTACTTGTCATTGCGGGAATCTTTTCTGCGCGCAATTCATCACTTCCCAGACAAATGTCAGTGACTATCGATCTGCTGGTCAAGATGCCATTGCCAAGGCAAATCCCATTGTTAAGGCTGAAAAGCTTGATAAAATCTTAAAGTCCGCCATTGAACGAAATACACTCATGTGCTGATTCCTATGTACAAGGCTTACATTGGGTTATCTCCTTTTGTTAGATGTCCCTGTGGCTCAAAATGTTAAAGTTAGCGGATAGACATGTCTCCCCTGTGGGTTATTTTCTAATGATTTTAAAGCATAAAAGGTATATTTTGCAGAATATTTCAAAATCAGTGGCTAGATATCATTCCGAGGTAATGTTTGGTATTGTAATTGTCTTAGTAGTGGTTTTCTAAAATTAATTTTATTTGAAAATATATTAAAAAATATTTTTATTATTTTTATTATTAAAACGATTTAAAAATAATAAAAACTTAATTAAAATAAAAAATAATAATTTTTAAAAAAATCACTGTTATTACTATTTTAAAAATTAAAAAAATATTATTTTATTTATTTTCAAATAAAAATACTTCAAAAGATAGCCAATAGTCTCCTCTCAAACGCTATCTTGACGAAGAAGGCACTCGCGGTACTAAAAAGATTTCAAACATGAGAACCTCTTCAAACAAAATAGATAGTTCAGAGAATTCTGATCTCGTCAACCCAATTGTGATCTTATCCCAACGTGTGACCGTTCGTACATCCCACGGGTCCCACTTTGCAGTGAATGTGCGTCTATATATATATATATATATATATATATATATGCGCGGAAGGAAACCACCCTAGAGCCAGGTTCATGTGCGGCCAACCATATTGCCTCACTTTCTATCCTTCCATGTGGATCCGCCACGTGTTCAGAGCGCGCGTGCAATCTGAACAAGGACCGTTCATGGCTCTTCTTGTTTGACTACCCAGAACAAGTCACATCAGCTAACCATGTCAAGTGGTTGACCCGCCACTAACCGTCCAAGCTTTTCAGGCGTTGATTAGCCGCGTAGGGATGCTTCTAGCTGTCAGACCATGTCAAGAACTCGTGGAACTTGGAGAGTCCGGTCTTCGAAATGGTTTCCAGCTTGAAGTTAAATTAAAGCACAGGGCTTAAGAGTAATACCGAGCAGGACCTGAGCCTCCCGCTCCTCGGTTAAAATGAAGAGGATCGAGATCTACGATCATGGAAGGATATTGCCTTTCCTTTTCCTCTCTGGGCACGAGAAGGTGTGTCGTCTTCGGTACTGGAAAGTAGGATCGGAGTGCATGAAGATGGAGGGATTGTGTGTATCTACAGATCTCTAAGAGGTGAAAAACAAGGAATCACGTTGATTGTTGATGAAAAAACTACAGGATTCAATGTTATTAATGTCATTAAAATACGCTGGTGCCTCATCCATTGAGTTTTTTCCTTGGTTTTGTTAAAACCTCCATTGAGCCTTGAGCACATGTGGGGGGTGGGGCGGGCTAATCGCCCACGCCCTCTCATGGTCTTTACGGGTCTTGCATATAAGGGGGAATTGTCATTTCATTACTAATTTTAATCAATATAAATAAATAAATAAATGTCAATAGAGTTTAATTTCGTATTGGTTGCAAGAAAGTTGTGAAAACTTCACCAATTATGGTTCGCTATGGGTTAAATCTATTTTTTCTAGCATAAAAAATAATATTGGAGGTGTGTTTTCTAATAAAAATTACTATAAATTTAAAATATAATATATATTAGATAATATTTTTAAAATAATATTGATACAATAATAAATTGTAGGAATTTTTTTAATACTAAGATGATATATTAAATCGACTTGAGTTCATTTATCAAATTTATAACTCAGATTATGATAATCTCACATAAAATAAAATAAGATAAATTATAGAAGTCAATTCCTAATTAACTCAATATTAAATAATAAAATTAAAAAATATATTAAATTAAAAAAAAACTACCCAAGCAAATCTGTATTAACCTAAAAAATTCGCACATTGAGTCATAGGATCATAATAATCTCACAAAAAATATATCAAAAAAACTATGAATCTTGATTTTCAATTAACCCAATGTTAAAAGATAAAATTAAAAAATTCAATTAAAAAATAAAAAAATCTCAAGTCAATTTAAGCTAACTTGTTAAACCTGCAACTTCAGTTATGAAATTAAGATAAATTTATAAAAAATAAATAAATAAAATTATAAAATCCTATTATCTTCAAATCTAATGATAAAGGTTAAAATCAAGAACAATAAAATTCACAGTATTAGAATCTCCAACCATCCCCACATTAAAAGATAAAATAAATAAAAATTAATAGGGAAAACTATAAAAAAAGTAATAAATTCAACTTTAACCAACTTGTTTAATCAACGACCTAGGTCATATGATTAAAATAAATTATGAGAAAGAAAATAGAAAAAATATTAAGTTTTATTTCTAATAAATCTAATATTAGTTTTTAAAGTTAAAATTAAATTTTTTTTTATTAAACTCGTATATAACCTGCACAAAAAAAATTACAAATCATTGTTCTTGAAACAACCTAGTAACAAAAATGAAATTTAAAAAAAAACTTTAAAAAAATTACTAAAGGATTAAATCAAAATAAAATATCATTTTAATAAATAATATTTTATAGATTTGTTAATATCTCATTAATATATATATTTTTAAATAAATTTGTGAAATTTGTATACAACCCAGAAAAAAAAATAATTATAAATCATTATACTCAAATGAACTTTGTATTAAAAATGAAATTAAAAAGAAAAAAATAAGATCATGTTATTGAAGGGTTAAATTAAATTAAAATATCATTTTAATGAATTGTATTTAATAGATTTTATTTAATTTTGTTAATGTTAATAACCCCATTAATATATTTTAAAAGAAAATAGGGCATCAACATTTGAAGCAATCATACATGCACTTCATCTAGAATAATGTAATGACAAACAAATCAAGTCGGTCCACGACAGTTTCCAGGTATTATACCATTACTTAGTCCATGCTAATTTCACGTTTTGCACATTGGGAACTACAACACGCGCGTACAGAGAGAGTCGTAGGCGTCTGCACCAGGCACGGACGCGTGTCTCGCACACGTGTACGCCATGTCAGGCTCGACAGGGACTAGTTGAAAAAAGAAAGGCAGGGGCGGTCAGTCAGATTGGGCGGCTCAAAGCCCCCTGTCGCCGTTAACATCGAATAATATCGTCCGCGGTTCCAGATTTGCCCCCATCAAGCTGCCTGTGACGCATGAAATACTGTGTTTTTACCCCGGCTGGTGTAAAACCAGTAGCATAGAATTAGAGTCCAAGGACCAAATGGTTGAATGATGGCAGCAAAAGATCAGGCAACGAGTCTGCAGCTTGCTTGTTCAAGTAATTCCAAGCTTTCTCTGTAATTGGCTTCTAAAAGTCATTCATTATCCTCGCATCTAGTTGAAATCTGACTGGAGGGAAAAGCTAAAAATAAAATATTTGAGATTATTCTACCATCATCAGGTTATTTAGCTAACTATTGCTTTTCAAGATATTTTTAACTTAAAAATATATAAAAATAACCATGTAGCTGGTGGATAAGTGACAAGGATTTGGGATCAAGGGGTTTGCTCTCTATGTGGTCTCAGGTTCGAGTCCTTGGTTGCTCATATGATGGCCACTGGAGGCTTACATGGTCGTTAACTTCAGGGCCCGTGGGATTAGTCGTGGTGCGCGAAAGCTGGCCCGGACACCCACGTTAATCTAAAAAAATATATATATATATAAATAATATTTTTTTATTTTTTAAAATCATTTTTTATATAAATATATGAAAATGAAAAAAAAAACTTAAAAATTATTTTTTTTTATAAAAAATAGATTAAACCACAAACCCCGTAAGAACACCTCGTCTCGTGGGACAAGATTGCTTGAATGTAAAGCCATCTATATTTTCACCTTTAAGGCACTTCAAGTTCATCAACCAACTTGTATGGGTATGTGTGGAGTGATTGCGCTTCCCTGCTGCATCTTCTTTTGATGTAGAAAAGATGGAAGGAAAACAGCACATTAATGAATGGACGTGCTGCCTACCGGAATATTCTTAAACATAAACTACATGCATGGATTGATTTTAAGGCAAGAGACTTACACGGGTGTGAGTTGGAATCATATATGTTGTCCGAAAAGCATCCACAAGGAATTAACTAGAACCCAATTTACCATTCCTTGCAACGCCCCCTCTTCTTTTTCAATCTTTATATGTCTTTTATAGCACTCCCTTTTTATTTTATTTTGGCACTGTCTCAAGAAAAAATAATTGGAACACGATACCTCGCGTAGATTCTACATGGTCAAAGAAATCGGCGAGAATACCACGTCTCGCCGGTTGTGGTCCCGAACGGGAAAATTATCACCGGCCGAAGATTTTTGGAGCTAAAGAATGAGTTACATATAATATGTAAACACCTGCCAGAATGATAATCCAGCACACCTGTACTCGTCATTTATTAATATTGTATATAAAAATCTACCCGATCAGAGAATCAGGACCAGCTGTTATAGCTAATTAAAACTCTCCACGATCATTCCGTTCACCGTGACCATTGCTTTTGTCTTGGTACGCACGATATATCGGACCTCATTACAGGCGAAAATAAATAACAGACCAAATAATATTTACAGCTTACAAATAATATCTAGACCCGGTTTGGCATCACAGGCATCACCCAACTTTTTTAAAAATTATTTTTTTAAAAAAATTAATTTTTAGATTTATCTTCGGATATTACCATATCATAAATATCAGAATCACTGAAATCTTATATAATTATTAATTTTTAAATTTTAAAAAATTAATTTCATTAAAATAAATAAATAATGATAATAATAAAGACTTGATTGTCAAGAATACCTGTGGGCTGAAGGGACGTGGCTCGCCCCACCTCACAAAGGAAAACAAAGGGCGGAGGGATGCAGTTTTACAGTTCCCAAAATTCTCCGAGTATAATTTTTCATTGGATGCAGTTTCCCCAGTGTTGTGTGGTGTAAAGGTGATCGGTCTCCTACACTTTCTTTTTTTCCGCGCAGTTTTGTAAACGTGGTTTAAATAGCATTTTATAATTTTATTTATTTTTTTATTAAAATAATTTTATTATTATTTTAATGGATAAACTCAAATATTATTTAAAAAAAAAATAATTAAAAACAACAATCACTAACAAAATATTAAACATCATCCTGTTAAAATAATCGTGGTGCTACAACGCTATTTTTAAAAATTTTATAATTATGATTAATATTAAAAATGAATTTGAGAACTTATTTTAAAATATAATCATGATTGGTTTTTAAATAATATTTTATGTTAAAATATATGTGAATGATTTTTTTATTTTTTAAAAAATATTTTTAATATTAGCACATCAAAATAATTTAAAAATACTAAAAATATATCAATTTAAAATCAATAACAAATAAAAAAATTATTTTTTGAAACATTTTTAAAAAACAAAAATAAAAATTCCTGAAATCACACGGATTCCTCCGTACCCCAAAGCAAGTCATGTTTGATCTCTTACACGTACTAACAAAAAAACATTAAATACCATATGGGTTGTTATTTCACATTAAATATGGAAGATGAAAAGTTATTGAATTTAATTTTTTACCTTATGAGATGGAAGGAGTACTTTTGTTTCCCCCTTCATTCCTCCTTTAAAGATATATTATGGTAAGTTACATGCGTATGTGCGTGTGATATAAGCCAGAATGGAGCTGGGGAGGGGTGATGAAATGGTGGAAATCGGGTGTAAAGAGAGAGAACGAGAGGAGACGATATTCCTTTTCAAATTTTCAGATTTTTTTTAATAACTAGTAATATTTTACAAGTTATTTCATGAATTTATTTTTTTAAATAAAATAAGATGCATGCTTCACTAAAAATGATAAGAATATTTCTATTTAAAGTGGAATCAACAAATAACAAATAAAATATACTTCCACCGTAAAAAGTTATCGTGTTTCAACTATGCACAGAAGAAGTTGAGGAAAATGAAGGTTTTTTAAACCGGAGAGAAGAGGTGCTCTCAGTTGACGACGGAGGGACGGGAACAAAAGGAGGGGAGGGATTTCTGAGCTAATTGTTGCTAGCATGTTTAGAAAAAGTAAAGGAGAGAACTTAAAAAAAAAATACAAGGATCATAATTGCGTGAATAAAAAAACATCCAGCTGTGTGAATGATAGGGGCAGTAAAATAATAAAATGTTTGTATAGAGGAGAAGATTTTAGTAACTGTATCCACCAATTTAATTATGAAAAAGAAAGGGTGCCATTGCAATTAATTATTTTACAGAAAAACTCAGCACCAAATACCGTAGCCAGGGAGGGAGGGAGGGAGGGAGGGAGCGAGCCAGCCAGGGGCATCGAGCATAATCAAGGAACAGACAGGGAATCCAAGTGGTTAAATTACAGGTCCCACTATTTTGCATAAAACAAGCAAGCCACATAATACACTTTCTCGATAATGACGATTAACACGTCAGAATCCAATTGAGAATTAAGTAAATCCCTCGAGTAGTAATTCCACCAAAATCACGAGGTCATTTTTGTCACAAATCAAAACAGAGTCCAAAGAGAAATGTCTGATACGCGTCTCTATGAGGCCCATATTCTTTCTCGCCATTACCGATCCTCATTCCCTTCAAATCCCCCACATCTCTCTTCGCTTGAGCACCAAACCCCAGCCCTTGTCTCTCCTTTCTCTCTCAGAACCAAACAAGAAACTGCAACTATTAAGGACCAAGAATTCATCAATTCTGAATTCTTGTAGAAAAAATAATATTCAAGAAATGGCCCAAAGAACAGAGAAAGAAGAGACCGAGTGCAAGGTACCAGAAAACTTGACTTTATGTATCAATAATTGTGGAGTTACAGGTAATCCAGCAACAAACAATATGTGTCAGAAATGTTTCAACGCTAGCACCAGCACATCTAATCCCTCCTCCTCCACCACCAGCAACACCACCACCACCATAACATTTGCAGCAGCAACCAACGGTGTGTCTACCAACGAGATCTTAAAATTCACCAGCGAGAAATCGTTGAGATCCAGCGTATCTCGCTCGCCGGCGAAGGATCATCAAAAGCAACCAAAAACAGCATCGGATAAAGAAAGATCTGACAGTTCTTCCGTGGCGAAGAAAGAGGTGAACAGGTGCTCAGGGTGCCGACGAAGGGTAGGGTTGACCGGATTCCGATGTCGTTGTGGGGAGCTTTTCTGCTGGGAGCACCGCTACTCAGATCGACATGATTGTAGTTACGATTACAAGACTGTAGGTCGCGAAGCTATTGCGAGAGAGAATCCTGTTGTGAAAGCTGCAAAGATTGTTAGAGTTTGAAACAAGAAAAAGAACGTGTTGTTCGTGCTTGCAAAACATCTGGCTGATCGATTCTCTCGATCTAAACCCAGTAGATCTCGATCGAGCGCGTGCTAGCAAGGCATGCCGTTGAATCACCATGGATTTCAAGTTATCAAGATGCTTAAAGACCGAGATCAAGATTGGAATTATTCGTGTTGTTGGATCAATCTATAATTTTTATTTTTTTTTGCATTTCTTCAGAAATGAAAGATTATTATTAATATTATTATTATCATGGCAATTATTGTGCTTTACCGGAGTTATGTTTGATGTTTTTGTTTTTGTGTTTGTTTTTAAGAATTTGGCCATGCTGGTTGTAGGAAAACTTGATGATGGTAATGGCATGTGAATGTAAATCGGACGGGAACAGCGTGGGCTTTTATGTCTATTTAGATTGCATGTGGAATTGGAAATTTCATTTGTAAGCTTTAGAAAGCTCCGGACCCATATGTTGACTTGCGATGTTATGGGCGCTTAATATATCGTGAGATTTAAGTAAGTTAGGAGGGGTTGTGGCTAAATATCGTGTTGAAACTTCTTTTATCAACAGGATGGGGCAGTAAGTACAGAGCCACTGAGATAGTGCCACGTATGGGAAGTATTTTCTGGCTTATAAAAAGGAAAGGCAGCGAGTCGGGTCTGACGGGAACATTTGCGTAAGGCAATTGGTTGCGTTTACATGTGAGATAAAAATGGAGGTGGGCAGATCTCGAGAAGAAGTAATGATCGGACGGCTGTGATTGATTATCGTGCAAATGACTTCATAGTGGCGCGGGTACAGGGTGCATTTGAGCAGGTATTTGGGACCATCTTTGCTTTTGGGAGAGGTTGGTGTCCTTTCAATGCCCTGTAGAGCTGTTAAAAGATGCAGCGGTGTTCGGGAAGCAATGAATGTATTAAAATAACATTTTTATAAAATAAAAATTATTTTTGATATTAATATATCAAAAATATTAAAATAAATAGTTTTAAAAAAAATTCATTTTCCTGAAAAAAAACCCCGTGAACCAATAACGCGTTGCATTTGCCATTGGCTCGTTTGGAGATGAGTTATGGGGTTTGTTTTTGTGGGCGAGTTTTAAAACGACGTAACGTGATTGCAAAGCTCAAATAATTGTGACGTTTTAAAAAGATAATTTTGTAACTTACTAGTGTGAACTGTGAATTTTGTTTTAAACTTAAAAAAAATATTCAAGTCTCAAATAATTGTTTAATATTAGTATTAAGTTTAAAAACATAATTATTTTGAATTTTTTCATTAATATTTTTTATGCTGAACACAAAGTTTTTAACTCAAGTTATTGAGTTTATTTAAAAAAAAATCATTAAAGCAAGTTAATAAAAAAATATAAAAATACTATGTCCATATTTCATGGATGATTGAAAGTTAAACAACTTATAAATGTTGTAAAATCATATTTAAAATATATTGAAAATTTTTAAAAATAAAAAACAATTTAAATTAAATTTTCATGAACAATTTATTATTAGTATTATTATTTTCATATAGATACATGATAGTTGAAGAAAAATTATTAAAATTTAAATAAAAAATTATAATAGTATCAATCAAATTTTCCATTAAAAATGTTTACAAGAGAGAAACCGGATCAATTTTCCATTAAAAATGTTTTTAACATGGATGAAAAAGGATTGCTTTAGAAGTTACAATCAAATCATTCTCTTGTAGAAAAACAACTTGAAGGTGAAGAGAAACACTAAGAAAAACCTACAACTGTTATTTGCTATGAAAAGGATGGTTATGCTAATCCATGATATTTTAAGAATGCGGACTTGAGCGATATAAACTGTGAGTATTGTGCCAACAAACAAGCATGAATGTCTAGGGTTTTGTTCTAGGAATGTATTCGATAGCTTGATATAACAATAGTTAATAATCTCTTCGTTAATTCAAAAATGATTAAAGATTTAAAAATATTAAATTATTTTTCTCGCAACTCAGCACGGCTTCAAGGATTTAGCAATCTCTAGATAACAAATGTTCAAGCAAATATAATTGTAAATTATTCTTAATATTATAAAATTATTAGAAACAATAAAGAAAACAAAGATGAAGATACACTTAACACAACAATCATATTATAAATTTTTTTATCTTGCAACACAAGAGTGACTTTTAATACATTAATACGAGTTAAAACATAACGTCCATAAAATCATCAATTCTTTTTAAAAAAAATATGTGATGTTAAAGTTATATTTTAAAAGATTTTGTAATTGTATTATATATACATATTGATATACAAGAAAATTATTAATTTACAGATGAAGCGAAACTCATGTGAGTTTTTTTTGCAATGAATTATATTATAAACTAAGTAAATTACAAATTAAACTGGTTAAGCATATTGTTTATTCGAGATTCTTAATTCACCGGGGTTATCGCTTCACCGAGGCTACACCTTACGTGGCTCTTTCTCATGACCGCTAGCAAAAACCAGCGCATTCTTACCTAGCTTACCACAGAGGGACATCATCACAACTTCGGTGTGTTTGAAAACGAGGTTTTAATACGTTAGTATTAAAAATAAAAAATTTATTTTGATAAATTTTTAAATAAACAATATTTTAAACCACTGTTGTTATTATTATGATAGGATAAAAAAAATTACGGCTAAAAGTATTTCACTTGGCTTACCACCTCCAAACCTCATTTCTTCTAGAAAAGCACTCTAAATCTTACATATTTTCAGAGACAAGTTCACCGTACTCAAAGCCATGACTACCGTGAACGTCATAAGCCAATCAAACCGATGTGAATATAATAGTTTGTTTTTATATTTTAAAAATATCTATATATTTTTTTGTTTTTTTATATTTTAATATTAAAAATAATTTTATTTTTTCAAAAAATATTTTAATATTTTTAAAAAACAACAACTATCCAATCCCAAATACCCTTGTATATAAAATTGACAATTCTTCTTCACCGGCTTGGTACAATATCTAAAAATAAATATATAATTATGGTTGTTTTTAAAATATTTTTATTAAAAAAAATATAAATAATTTTTTATTTTTAAAAAAAATATTTTTGAGATTAGTATATTAAAATAAATTAATTTAAAATTTTTAAAAATATTTTTAAAACGGTATAGCAAAACACAAAAGTAGCCTTCAAAGATCAATGTTTGGCCTTCCACTTCCGGTTAAAACACGATTAGGATTTCACTGGAATTTCTCCTGTCAAGAACCCCCACAACGAAGAACCCTAGGTTTTTTTTTTTTTTCTTATCCTTTTGATTTGACTGTTTTCTCTTCTCCAGAAAACAAAGAAGGTTGGGCGTGTACAAATAAAAGAAAATTATAATTATATTCTTCTAAGCTTCACAGCCTTTCAAACTCTTGAAACCTGATCCTGTTTGTCCATTCCGGCAGTCTAATTTTCGTCTTGTTACAATTTACAGCCGTTTCATTACTCCGAAGGCTCCAAGAGGCTATCCTGGTTGCCATAGCAATCAAATCAAGTCACTTGATAACGTGTAGTTATTAATCTTGCTAGAATTATTGAATCAATCCAATTAAACTTTGACATACAATTAACTCAATCTAGCAAATTATCCATCTAAAATATAGCTTGTTTTAGGTTAGGTTTCTTTTAAAAAAAATTAATTAATTTAAATATTGACTCAATTATCATATTTAGGCAATTTAATAAATCAATCTATAACTTGAGTAAGATTTGACGTGGTTAATTTTAAGGATTTATTTTGTAATTTTTTCCTCTCAAATTAACATCAGTTCATTTTTTTTAAAAAAAGAAAACACTAAAACAATATGATTTTAAGATTAATTTCACGACTTATTGACATTCAACTCTTAGACAATTCCAACAACTATGTTCAAGAGAACACCTGTTTTTTGTTAATACGATTCTAGGATTACTTAGAGTCAGGTGGGGTTTTGTTCTCACCACTTCCTAGACTGTGTGTGTGTTTATGCTATTTGGAGTGGGTTTTTATTATTATTATTTTATGCTATTGGCATTTCCATTTCGTTGTTGCTAATGGCACTTCCATAATTTTTAATTTGAAAGTTGATGAAGTTACAGCTTCTGTTGTCTGAAATGTTAGTTTTGATTTTTTTAAAAAATAATTCAATGTTTGATGTCAATTGTTGGAGTTGAGACTTTAAATTTTTTAAAAAGAATAACATACAGCACTCTGCCACCGGATCACATCATGCATTGACTTTATTTATTTATTACGTGTTTAGATTATATTTTTTAAGATTTTATTTAAAAATAATAAATTATTTTATATTTTTAAATTATTTTAATATACTAATATAATAACAATACTTTCAACTATAACTACAACATCCATGGGTCACCAGACATTCATTGAACTCAATGCTCTATCTTTTATATAAGAGATACCAGAGTGTATAGCCTGCTTCATGTTTAACAAAATATAACAATCTATAAACAATAATCTTGGTTTATCAATTAAGAAAATATTTAATAAAATTATTAATATAGTAGCCACTTTCATTAATTTTTTTTCAATTAGGGTATACAAATATAGCATTGCTATATTATTAGTGTAAAAGAATTTTTTAATCGGAGTCCAAACTTAAAATACATTCTTTAGTTTTATCAATGCTCAATTTATGAAGTAAGTATTCGAGAGAAATGGTTTTTTAATTGTTATTTGCACTTTTCAACGTTTATTTATTTATATATATATATTTCAATTTATTTTGAGACTGTATATTTGGTTGAATATTGGATTGAATAAATTAATGGAACATTGAGTATAACAAATGACCGTAATTAAGTGCTTCGAGTTGTTGATACTAAGGATTCGAACCCAATAATTGATGTCAGATATAAAGAGGAGCACCCTTGTCGGCTTGTAAATTAAAAATATATATATATAAATAATGGAAATGCCATTAGCAATGATAAGGCGACGACTATGGAGACCAGCATTAATGAGAGTGCCGACAAAGTTTAATTAATATGTTAATAGGTAATGCAAGAATAATTAATGTTTTTTATAACCATTTAAAAATATCAATTATATATTTTTTCCATTAAAAAACCCTAGCTGCCTTATAGTATTTTAATTTTCTTTAAATTTCTTGTGATATTTTTAGTATAAATAGAGTGTGTTTAAAAATATGGTAAGAATTATTTTTTAAAGTGTTTTTTTTATTATTAAGATAATATATTTTTTATTTTTTATTATCAACACATTAAAATGATATAAACATATAAAAAATATTAATTTAAATAACAGAATTACACACACACAGAGAAACATGCAATATTGAAAAAAAAATATATTAAATGTGGAACTACATGGTCGGGGTCAGGTTGATGGAAAGCATGCGGATAACAAGATGTGAAAACTCCACCCGTGTTTTATTTTTTAAAATATATTAGTTATTATTTTTTAAAAGTTTTTTAATTTGAAAATATATTTAAAACACATTTTTTTTTAAAAAATAATTTTTAAATAAACACATCAAAATAACTCAAAATACCAAGACAAATTCAAGTTTTCATGCAAAACACAAGTCTGAACAACGACCCTAAATAATCACTTCATCAGATCAGGTAAAATGGGTTCTTTCGACATGCAGGGACGATTTCTATCTTATGGATCATGCTGTAACCCTAATATTCTCGTTTTCTCACCTAAAGTAGTCTAAGTTAAACTCTTTATAAATAAATAATAAATATTAGGTTTATTATTTTCAGTTTTCGCTGTAACTAGATATTGAATAGATTGTAGAACTCTTGGAGTTCGGGCATGAAACTAGTCGTATGATTTCGCGATTCGGCGGTGATATTTATTTTGCTTAAAAGATGCCACGCTTAAACTTTCTCGGCAGCTCCCAAACCGGCAGGGACAGATGGGACAAGGAGATATTCCACCTGTTCCCCCAAGATTAGATCCTAATAAGATAACCTTCTGGGAACTAATGTGTTGATAAAAAGAACGTCCCTTTCCTTCGATCATGGACTTTGAAAGCCATTTGGTGGCTTCACCGATTTCCTTGTTTCAAGTCACAAAAACAGTCTATGTTTTGCATCAAACAAAGAGAGCAATTCCATCTTAATCTGTGGTATTAGATGTTGATACGTGGTCCTCATGGAAAGATGATGATGATGCTATCTACGTGTATGTTTGTTTCGGAATTCGAGGTTTGGGTGTGGAATCTATCAAAACAAATTTAATTTTTGTGACTGAGTTTGATACGTAATTAAATTCTAATCAACCATAATTTTAACTATAAAACTAAAATCCTCATTAATATTAAAGAACCTCTAGCTGTTCTTGGATTTTAAAAACAAAAAATTAATAAAAAAAGAAAGCCGAGAAGAAGACAAGAAAAGATTTTGGTATGAAAGGGTTTTAAAACTCCAAAATTACTTAGTTTTTCAGGTCTTGTTGTGGTCACAGATAACTTGTTTGGTGCATGACGGGATAATGACAAGAATGGGATTAATTCTATCTGTCCCTTTTTTTTATATATATATTTTCCTGTAGCCGACTAGTTTTCTAGAAATTTTTGTTCGAAAAATTTGTAAAAATATGGGTAGTATGTGAAATTAAAAGTGAGGTTTTTTGTGTAAAATATTATTGGAATTTAATCTATAATATAAGTTTTGTAACATAAATTATTAACATGGTTCAAATAAATTATGGATAAATAAAAAATAATTTTAAAAAAATTCTTCATAGAAATGTTTGGATGAAATCCAAAACTCTAAAAGTTTTTATCCCATGTATAAAAAAATTATTCTTATTGTTTACAGAGTAAAAGGCTAAAATTGAATTTGAAAAGCGTTTGATAATTTGATAACATATATTTTTATCTTGGAAATGTATCAAAATAATATTTTTTTATTTTTTAAAATATATTATTGATATTATCCATTGAAATGATCTAAAAATACAAAAAAAAATCTATTTGAAGCAAAAAAAATTTAAATTCTTTCAAAAATAATTTTTCACCACAAAAACAAACATGTCATTCTAGAGAGTAAAGTCTTAAATAAAGTAAGTTTTGAGTTTCCAATTATATATGCTCGTGCATGCTTGTGCTTTGAGCTTAAATTTATTATAAAATAATATTGTAAGGTATACAAAAATATTTTTTGTCCAATCTAGTAAACAAATAATTATTTCTTTCAGTTCATTGTTTTCTTTAATTCAACCCATGTATATATCCACATTTTCTTCTGTAAGTATATTTTGAATATTATCAAAATTAATTCTTTTAATGTTATACCTTTTAAAATCTACTATAAAAAGGATGTGAAAAAAGAGTTTAATACAATATTTTTTTCTTCATATTTTTATTTATTTTTCCTTACCTTATTTTTAGTGTTTTTCTTCTCTTTTTGAGTTTTGATTTTCCTCTTAAATCTACAACTGAGATTAATCTTATTTAAAAATATTTGAGTTATATATTTTTTTTGTTCAAACATTTTGTTTAATATATATATAAAGTAAGGATGGTGGTATTGGTATCTTAAAAGATTTATTGTAAAGAGATGTACAATCAAATTTTAAGGATAAATGATTCATTCTTGACGATAACAAAGTTTTATTAATTTTAAAATATCTTAACAAGTGGGTATCTTTCTTTCATTTTGTTTAATCCTTATTCTTTACTATGCATGCATGCTAGGATTGCCTTTCGATTTTTTATGCTTCGTTGAATTTATGCTTGATATAACATTTATGTATTTTAATCTTTGATAGCATGCTTGTCATTATATATATAAAAACTTTAGATTTTCCTTGAAATATTTTTATGTTTAGCATGCTTTTCTATATATATGATGTTTCTAAGTTTATTGCTTCATTATGTATGAACTCTAGATTTTCCTTAAAATATTTTATGTGTAGGATGCTTTTTTATATATATAAAAGCTAAAAATATTTGTTTAATTGCTTAAATTTTAGACTTGCAGTTTTAGTTTGCTGGATAATTTATCCTTGATAAAATTCCGAAAGAAAAGGGATGGGGTGGGGTGGGAATTTGCTTTCTAACATCCTCTACGATGCGAAAAAAGAATATAAAAAAAACGCATGTCCTCGTCACCTTGTTTTAGTGTCCAAAAGCATGTTAAAGAAAACAAACAAGTGTCACGAATCAAATAAGAAAGAAATAGCACAGGACAAGAACACAAGCACTCGTCTTTCTTGAAGCCTCGCTAGCTCAAGCGTTCCTGCATTTTGGCAGGCTTCCCACCAGAAAGTCAGGCATGGAGGTGGTTCAATGAAACACGCATGACAATGAAGCAGGATAGAGACATTTTGCTGCCCTACCCCCCCGTCAACCGGCCCGTGTGGACATTTAACGTGTATTCATTTGTTTTTGCACCTGATAATATATGCTTTGTTCGCAACAATTTAAACTATGTTTATTAAGCGTCCCAAGGATGATATATTTTAAGAAAACAATTTATTGATAATAATTTTGGCTCTTGCCAAGTATAGATGAGTGTCCAGATCAGACTTGATATATGGTCAGGTCAGCATGGAATAAGTAGCCCCCAATAATTTGTTCTTCTCTTTGCTTGGAAGCCCAACAGCTCTACAGCTATAGAAAGAAAGGGATTTAGCTTTTCCCGTTCCTGAATTTGTACCCCCATTCTATAATTTAAACATGAAGAGTTAAAATTAATTCTAAGCAATGCCAGATTTTATGCCTCTGAAAGTCGTTGAATAAAAATATTGGCACTAGGGCTGAGAAAGCTGCCGACGACGTTACCATCAACTGATTGACTAAGAAGATTTTTTCAATTTTGGCTACTAGATGAGATCCCTCGTAAATTTGAGCACATAAGAAGCTTGGACATTTCTGAGATAATTGTTCATCATTCATGACCAGGATATATTCACGGTGTTCAGACTCAACAAACCCAAAGATAAAACAATTAAATAAATCAGGATTTTTTGGGAGATGTCAAATTCACAGTGAAAATCTCTAGTCATAGAGAAGCTGGACCTCGCAAGTTGTCAAGTTAAACATCCGGGACGAAGCTACACAGCAAAGAACACCTCGTCGCGGTGCACAGGAATTGTTGCCAGCTGAACAAAATCACGAGGTTTATTACACATTGAAGAGAGACGACGAAAAGATCAAGAGGAAATGGCCGCAGCACATCTATGCAATAATATTCAAATGCAGAAATATAGCTGTCAAATGACCGAAAGTTCATGGTGGTGGGCTCCCCCCACCATAAGCCCACATGTGAACCTTTTACGTATTCCATGAATAAAAGCATCATGAAAGCATAATTAACCAACCGCCTCTCGAGTCCCTGAACGCACAAGGCACTTGCTTGGTTTAATCGTGCATAGTCAGCGCAACTGTGCATTTGTAGAAAATCAATAGTTAGGCACCCCTTGATTTTTCTGCTCAGATCTTTTAGCCAATAAACCCCACAATTTTTTATTGTGTGGATGATGTCGGAATGATTTTTTTTTTTCAACGAGCGTACCAAATCAACGCCAAGAGGAGAGAAGGAATAATTGCAAGAACCAAGTAATAAAAATCAAATTACCTGGCACCATGCACAACAATTCAACAGCTTTTCTGTTTGAACTAGATTAAAATAACATCTAGGATTTCAATAACACTTAATTCATATATTTTAAAGGAGGATAAGTTAGCAAGTGCAACTATATTGCGTGCAATATGTATCTTAGACAACTCTGGCAACTAGGTAATAGGGTGACATAACAATCTTACCATTTGAGACTGAAGATAAAAATTCATAAGCACATGAGTAGACTAAATAGTAGCTCATCACCAGCTACCTACTTAGTAACGAGACAATTCTCAAAAAATAAAATGAGACAGGCCAAAAGCGCATACAGCTTCAAAGTTGGCCGCTTTGAATATAAACAGAGATATAACTAGGCTCCATCTGGCTGGACAAAAGGGTTGGCAATCTCATCTGTACCATCAGTTGGTGACACCAGCATCACAGCAGTTCCCCTGCAAACCTGTAGCAAAAATGAAACATTCTCCTCTTTATCTCCATACTTCCGATGTCATCTAGGGTCAAACGATTCATTTGCAATCCCACAACACCTCTGGTCACAATAAATTTCATAACATATTCGCCAGTCCAGGATCATATGAAACTAGACCCTTCCTGTGAATGTTTAAATAGAATAAACAAGATCAAAAGAAAACATACAATTAGGCCAAGGCGCCTTGTCTGATCAGTGGTCTTTAGAGGATCATCAGCATCTGCAACCCAATGAAAGGAAATAAAAATCAATGCTGTGAATAGCACATGCATAATGGTATAGATAAAGCTTCTGCATTTAGTGAGGGTGAAAGGAACTTCAGTTGCACAGTTCAATAAAAATGTTACTAAAGTTAGAGCATATTGGTGCTCAACATTTTTTATATCAGACTAATGTCCATTTCAAGATGATCTTGGTGACATAGAAGTAACTGGTGAGTTGTGTGACATGGCCGGCCACTCTACAAATCCCCAATGCCACAGTGCAATTCTGGAGTTAAACACTATTATAACATAATACAGGACCCAAATGAAATGATAGTGGAAAGGTGTTGGCTGTTGTTAATATGAATTAAATTGAATGGAATGGCAACTTTCCATGATTCAGGTGACAGGATAACAGAGCCACCTGGAGGGATGCTTGAAAACAAGTCCAGGCAGGTGTTATTTTAGTCCAAATCAAACTAAATATGGTCGGACACATGCATTAAATCACTGATACAAACTACCATAATACATTACCATAACAACGTAAAATTGTTACCTCTTAGAAACTCTACCGCTTCATCCAGGACAAGGTTTAGTAATGGGTCATATCCCTTCAAAGTCCCTGTCACTGAACCCAAAAGAGCAACAGTTTAGTCTTGCATACCACAGAAAAGTGTTAATGTTTTATTTATGAAAGATCTGGAAGCTCTCTCTAAATTAAGTAGTGGCGGAATAAATTTTTTTCAAAGATCTGCCAAGATATTTGCTGGCGACAAAGAAGAATTACACAAAGTTATTCTTCAGTTTACCCAAACTCAGTTATTAACTCAACAATCACGCTCTTACTCTCAAACATCTGTCCCACACCCATGTAAACCATACAATTTGAAGCATGGCTTGTGCTCCAACTTGTTATGTTCTTATGACCAACTACGAACCCACATCCTAAATCTTCTAATTCAGAACCTAAATATCATAAAATCTACAAAAAGAAAAAAAGAGATCATCTGTAAAGATCAAATATTACCCCCTGAAAAATGTAAAGTGATTTCCAGTGTTGAGTTTTGAAAAGGTCCTAGCAGAGTCCATACTATTATCCGCTTTCCTACTAACAAAAAGAAACAAACCTGGTGTCTAAAAATCAAACAAGAGGGATCATGTCTGGCAATTTTCACCGAAGATGTGGAAAGTTGAAGATTACAGTATTGCACATCACACTAGGTTTAAGTAAATACACTACAAGTCCTCTCATTTTCCCTTTATTTAACCTAATCACCCCAAACAATGCAAAAACAAATCACAATCCAGAAATCCATATCCATAAAAATCTACATTAAAAAAGAAGCAGAAGAGTAAAAAAAAGTAGTGACCTTGTCTACCACCAGTGAGCTTGACTTGAACACCCTTGTCCACGAACTTAGCCAAATCCAATACTGTTTCTTTCCTCCCTGACTGAAATCACAATTAATTACACACATTAAACCCTAATCACAAAATCAACAATATAACACACAGTCTCAATCCATGCTTACCATCTTATCTGATTAACTATACAGCTCCTCTTTACACGACAATCCAATAACCCTAGACGGATACAAAATGAAGAAGAGCATAAATGCGTAGACAGCAACGAGAAATATATCCACAGAAGAAAAGTTCTTAAATAAATAAACAAAAAAAACTATGCAAAAACCTTGCTTTTTCTCAGTGGATGAAGTGTGCCCTAGATTTCCTCTCCTTCTGTGTCCTCCTGTGCTTTTCCCGCTTCGCTTGCACACTGGAAGTAAAAATCACAACGCTATTCGTGCTAGTCGGGGTAGAAAAGAGAGGTTTCGACTCCCGGCTTATTTACTTGGGCCCAATAACTAAAGCCCATATGCATGGTTGCCTTTGGGCCCATATAGGATCAGACCCAGGAAACAAAAGTCTAGGGCTTTTTTAGTAACACAGAAATCCAAATGACAAAATTAGCCTCCAACATGAGGGTATATACGCAGCAGTTTTGTGAGAAAACGAGGCTCTATAATTATTTGAGGGTGGCCTGCGGCGGTACTAGGGTTTAGTGGAAGCAGCCGATAGGAGGAGGAAGACTGTGTTTCTGGGAATAGCTGAGCTGCGAAGATGCCGGAGAAATCAGGGAAAGGAAGAAAGGAAGAGGTTATCACCAGAGAATACACCATCAACCTTCACAAACGCTTGCATGGATGGTATCTCACTCACTCTCTCATCATTTATTAAAAATGGTCTGGATCTGATTTAAGAACAGTTCATTTTCATCGTTAATTATTGTTAAATTTGATTGATGGTTCTATTTGTCATGTTTCTTTTCTTAGTTATTGATGTGTTCGATGGACTGTGTAAACCAACTAATCTTGGTTAGATTGGAAAGCTGAGGGTATTTATTTTATTAATCAGCAACGAAAGACTGCAATACGTAATGTCTATGCCCTGTGATTGCAAATCGAATGCCTTAGTGAATATGTTAAGATAGTTAGAAGCAACAAAAGTTGGGGGGGTTGCATATAATACGAGATCTGTCAGCGCTCTTGTTTGCTATATTCTCATCATCTATTTTTTTCTAGATGGATGTGACTGACTTGCAGCTTTTGTTGTTATCGTTGTTTTTTAGCTTTTTGCTTGTGATATAAATATGAAATTGTTTTCTTTATACCTTTTTGGTTTAGATGTTGGCTGGATTGTTGTTAAATTCTTCACAGCTTGATATCATGAACTGATTTTATACCCTTTCCAATTCTTCTGCGATATTTTCTTAACATGTGATGTGTACACATTTTCAGAGTACAATCCAGGGTATTTTGTTGAAACTAATGGTGTACTTTGTGCTTTGAATGCGACACCCAGGGCTGTTCAAGCTGTAAAGTAACGAAGTTTAAACCTTCTAGATGACTAATTGATGCAATTGAATAACTTTTCTGAAGTTGTGCTCGAAGCTTTATATTTTTTTTAAAGAAGTTGATTTCTCATTGCTAATCTAGATTTATAGATTTACTGATGTGATTTGTTTCGATAACTCT
The DNA here is from genome assembly GCA_015708895.1 of Populus ilicifolia. Taxonomy (NCBI): domain Eukaryota; kingdom Viridiplantae; phylum Streptophyta; class Magnoliopsida; order Malpighiales; family Salicaceae; genus Populus; species Populus ilicifolia. The sequence continues at coordinate 715,142 of SRLM01000287.1, read as the reverse complement.
GTGAACTGAATTTTGTTTGATTTCTATTTGAAGCACCTTCAAGAAGAAGGCTCCAAAGGCCATTAAGGAGATAAGGAAGTTTGCTCAGAAGGCCATGAAGACAACTGATGTCAGAGTTGATGTTAAGCTAAACAAGCATGTGTGGAGCCGAGGTATTAGGAGTGTGCCAAGGAGAGTTCGTGTTCGCATTGCACGGAAGAGAAATGATGAAGAAGATGCCAAGGAAGAATTTTATTCCCTTGTCACTGTTTCAGAGCTTCCTCCAGAGGGATTTAAGGGGTTGGGCACCAAGGTCATTGATGACGAAGAAGAATGAAGTAACCTGCCTCCCTAGTGTTCTATGTTAAGTTGCAGTTTTGGCTATATTGTTGATTCATCCAGTGAATTTCATTTTGTTTTGGATTCTCTTGGAGACATCTTTAGCAAAGAAAGTATCCTTGACGTTTTATTTATGCATTCAGAGTTTTGGTTGATTTTTAATTGAGTATTAAGCTTCTTAATCGGCCCTTGCCTCTAAAAGTGAACGCGATTTTGTGTGTATCTGCGAATGACATCTGAACTCGGGTGGCTTCATAATTCGCTTCATAATTCATAATTTCATGTTTAAGAAAATGAATGGCTGTTATACAAAGATAAATTGCACCGTGCTGTTCATGTGAGGTTCCAGTGGCGTTCAGTTGTGCGATGGGATGCAGTCGATGTTAATTTGGTCATGTTTTCACAAGCTTTGGCAAGATTTTTATTTCCTGTTTCTGTATTTTAAAACAAATTTTGAAAAAAAATTGAATATTTTTTATTGAAATAATTTATTTTTTGTGTATTTTAAGATTATTTTATTGTATTAATATGAAAATTAATTTTTAAAATAATAATAAAACATTATTTTAATATATTTTCAAATAATTTTTTTTTTAAATCCAATCTTATTACATTTCCAATCATCCCGTGTTCTTTTTGTTTTGTGCAATCATCCCGTATTCTTTTCGTTTTGTGCGAGCAGAAGTGTGCAGGAGATCTGCTACCTGCTAAAGCCTAATTGTGGTGCACGTGCTATTGAAATGGAAAATGGAAATGGCTTTTAGCACGTGGGAGTCCGGGTTTGACAGAGGTTTGTGAAAATTTAATTTTTTTTGTTTAAAGTTATATTTTTTTAGATTGTTTTTACATGTTAATATTAAAAATAAATTTGTAAAAATAAAAAAATAATTATTTAGATATATTTTTAAATAAAAACACTTTAAAAATTAAATGAAACTATACTTCTAAACAATTTATGATTGTAATGCAAGCTCCAGTGTTATGTATTGGGTTTTAACATTATAATTCTTGTTAAATTCAGTTGTTTATAAATAAATAAATAAAATATGAGTTTGGGCATGTTAATTTAGTTTAATTAATTTTTTTTTAATTTTATCTTTTAATATTATATTTTATTAGAACTTAGATTTTATAATTTGTCTCAGTTTATTTTTTATCAAGTTATCTTGGTTTTCATGACTCAAAAATAGTGTTTATCAGGTTAACCCGGGTTAACTTGGTTTATTTTTTGTGTTATTTTTTTAATTAAAATTTGTATAACTTTCATCGTTTGACATTAGATCCGACAAGTTTAATTAAAAATTGAATTTGATCATTTATTTAGTTTACTCTTTATAATGTTATTTCATTCTCATAAGAAGGTTGTAAATTTGATAGGTTATTTTAGGTTAAATAAAGTTGTTTTATTATATTTTTTTATATGGTTATTTTGCTCTCAAAACTCGGATGACGAGTTTAATGAGTTGACTTGGATTATTTTTTATGTTTTTTAATTAATTTTTTTAATCTCAACTTTCAACATTGGGCTAATTAAAAACTAGATTTCATAATTTATTTTGATTTATTTTTTATGAGATTATTTTGATCTTATAACTTAAAACGTGTGTTTAATAAGTTAATTAATTTTTTTTTTAGATTTTTCAATTTTATCCTCTAGTATGGGGTTAATTGTGAACTAAGTTTCATAATTTGTTTTTATTTGCTTTCAATGAGATTATCATAGTCTTACCATTCGAATCATGAATTTAACATATTAACTTGAGTTGACCCAAATAAATCTAGTATGTTGTTATTTTAATGTTAAAAAAATATCATTTTAAAATATTTTTTAATCAAAATATATTTTTACAGATTATCTAGCTTGCTTTTGAACTTGTAAAATTAATCAAGTCACTTCAGGGTCAACCTCTAAATGGTTTAAATTTTTTCCTAACCAAAAAAAATTAGCAACATCTACACTTTATTTTTTTTACATTCAAGAAAAATTTGACTCGAGTCGTAGCGTAACATGGGTGAATGGTCTGCTATGTGTGTGTGTTCTCGACAACTTTGCATCTAGTGCCTTTTATATGTGTGTTCTTTATAACTTTGCATACTAATCTTTCTACACTAAAGAAAAAGATTAGAACATGTGATGCAATTATTGTATATATACTTTTATTTATTGTGGATTGTAACAGTAAAGTGATAAATTTTCCCTTTAAAAAAATCTCATATCACTGGCTTTTATGGGTAAAATAGTATTGTTTTAGTTCATTTGTCGCTCGAGAATTCTTCAGGGGTATATTTGTCTTTTATTATGTTTTTGCACAATAAAATTACTTTGATACCCTTAAAAACAAAAAAATAATAATTTAACTTTGGTCAATGGTCTTTTCAGCATTTTTCTTTTTTTAATATATAGTAAAATTACAAATTTGCTCTTGGAGTTAAAAATTTAAGCCTTTAACACAGGGGCATTAACTTCTTTTCAGATTGGTTATTTTGTAATTACTAGTTTGGTTAGAGGTGATAACTTAATTTACTATTTAATTATTATTTTTTAAACTAAAAAGGTTACTGGTGCGTACACGTGTTAATGTGTAGAAAATGATATATATTTTGGAAGACGCATACGATACCTCTTAATGATTGAGAACATGCTTTTATTGTTTCATTTTATTCCTTGTTGTTTCTTTTTCTTTAATGGGTAATGCATGTCATCTGAAAATAATTGGTTTATCATGGACAACCTTCTTTTTTTTTCCCTTTTCATCTCCCCCTTTAAAAAACTAAATTTGATCCTTATTATTGTTGGTGTTTTAGAATCCATCATTGGGGTTTTGATTTTTTATTTTAGTCATTTTTTTTGTTAAAGTTTTTTTTTGTTTTTAATTTAATACTTCAATTATAATTTGTATATATAATGTTTTTTTGTTTTGATCCTTTTACTTTTGATTTTTTATTTTTTTTCCTGGTTTTTTTGTCAAAATTTTTATTGTTTTTAATTTTATCATTTAAATCAAATTTATGATTTTTTCAATAGAAATAACAATATTAATTTCAATTTGACCATTTTTCTTTTGATTTCTTATTTGTTTCATTTGCTCTCTTATCAAATGACAAGTTTTTATGGTTTTTATTTTTATCCTTCAAATCAAGTTTATATTTTTTGTTATTTCAATAATAGTGATGACAATAACAATAACAATAATAATAACAATACTAATTATGATAATTATAGTAGTTGTAATAATAGCAATGATAATGATATTAACAATATTAATAGTAATAATACTAACAGTGATAATTCTGTTACTAATAATGGTAACAAAAATAATTTATTATTATGATAATAATAATAATAATAACGATGGTGGTGGCGAAATTAGGTAATAACAACAACAATAATGAAACCAATAATGATAATAACAATACTACTTAGTTGTTATAATAATTGTAGTAATATTAGTAGTTTTTTTATGAAAATAACAATGACAATAATAGTAATAACTGGGATAATAATATCAATGATAATAATAATTGTGATAGTAATAGAAATAATATTACTAGCAGTAATAATAATGGTAAAAGTAATGAAAACAATATTAATAGTAACAAATAATATTATTAATATGATGGTAGTATTAACAATGATGATGATAATAATAATAATAATAGTGATTTATGATGATAGTAATAATGAATATGAAATCAATAATTATAATGATAATAATAATAATAATAACTGTAGTAGTAGTAATAATAATAATAATAATATTAATGATAATAGGATAACCATTAATCATTTAATATAAAATCATTATAACTTAAAAATTATTTTTATAATTAGAAAATATTATATTTATAAAACCTAGACATGCTTAACAGGTTAATACAATAATTCACCAGCTCAGAACCTTAGCTGGACCAAAATCAATGAGAAAATCCCATTTTTTCTTCTAAAACAACACATTTCAAGAATTTATTTCTATATTTTTTGGATTGACTACCGGATCAACGACTCAAGTCCCAAGCTGAATCGATTCCAAGTTAGGTTTTACAAGCGTGAAAATACCATATAAGCACTGTGATATAGAAAATGCCTCTGTTTGGACAACGAAGAATAATTCCATATTAAGCTGAAATTCAGTAAACTGGTCCATTATCCATTCACTTAAAGGCCCAATCAGTCCACTGCCGCAAGGGAAGGCAAATCGTGCCCGCGAAGCTTTTGCTTTTGACCATTTTAATGGACAGTTAAACCCGCCCCCGCCTGCTCAAAATTCAACGTCAGATCTAACCACACTGAATCCATTCTATTCAATTACATAAGGTAATCCCTATCTTTCTCTCTCTCTCTCTCTCTCTTATCAATGATGTACCCCTTCCATTTCCTTATCTTCATTCCCCGTTTGTTTCCCGGCCAAACGAGGTAAAAACAAATAAAAACCCATCATTTGCAGAATTTAAAACCTTTTTGAGGTTATGTTGCTTAGTTTCTCATAATCAATCCTTTTACTTTAACTGCATTTCGCGGCATTGTGTAATCAAGTTGGTTTTTTGTGCTTTGAGGATCTTCAAAATTTACAGGATTTCTATCTATCTTGTTAGAAAAATGAAGGGCGACCTGGAGTGTTGTCCGAAACTAGAAAATGGCGATGTCAAGTTTGTCTCTGGACTCAGTACTATACTGGTGGCAACAATCCAGGAAGCGAAAGATAGGATCTCTCAGATAGAATACATATTTTGCAACCAGCTTTACCCGAATTTCCAAGCGAAATCCAAGAGCTTGCAGAAGATTTATGCGGATGCGGAAGGGGCGTGGGAAGAGAAGGAAAAAGATCTCTTGGAGCAAATTGAGAAACTTCGAGTTGAGAAGCAGGAAGTTGTTGAAGGAAACAAGGTTGAGAAGGAAAAGCCGAACGAGGAAGCAAATGCGCTGCTTGCTGCTACACTAAGAAATAGAGAATCTAGAATTGATGAGCTGGAAAATGAGGTTGTGAAGAAGTCTAAGGAAATTGACGAGGGGATGGAATTACAGAATAAGTTACTCCAATTGATTCAAACGAAGGCGGCTGTGATAGTGGATAAAGGAAGGGAATTGAAAAGGAACGAAGGGAAGAGCAATGAGCTGCTTGCTAAAGTGAAGAGCTTAGAGAAAAATGTTGAAGAACTGCAAGATGAGGTCAGGAAGAAGACGGAGAAAGTAGCAGAGAAAACAGAGTTGGCAAACAATATGAACAAGAAAGTTTTGTCCCTGCTGTCATTGGTTGAGGATAATGAGAAGTTGAAGACTGAGAATGAACAACTCATGCACAAAGTAGAATGTCTGGAGAAGAATCTTAGTGGACTTAAAAACAAGCTCAGGGAGAAAACGGAAGAAACTGAAGGGGGAAGAGTACTGCAAGCAGAATTGCTTCAACAAATTGATATGAGGACTGTAGAAATCTTGAAGCAAAAAGAACAGCTGGATATGTCTGAGAATGATAAAAAGGTGCTCTTGGAAAAAGTGAATGGGTTAGAGGAGAAGGTCAATAAGCTACAGGAAAATCCAAGTAGCAGTGGTAAAGAGGCTGAACGAAAGGTTTCGTATGATAAACTACTTCACTACATTCAATTGAAGGACTCTGAGTTATTGGCAGAGAAGAGGAAGGTGAGGGACTTGCATGGTCTTTACATGAAGTTGAGTTCTCAATACAACTACCTCTGCACAAAGTCTGGTCTTACTATGAAGAATATGCTCAAAGACAAACTAGAAAGTGAAAGTGGTTCCTTCAAGCATCAGCCGAAGACTTCATCTGGTAAGGTTTTATTGGTTTTTAACTTCATGTTTCTATAAAGCGGAGAGGAACTAGACGATTGAATTTAGTGGTGATTTGCTAGTAGTTGTAGCTTGGAAGAGAAGTATAAATTGGTGAGTTTTTCTAGTAGGTGCTTCAAGATTGACATGTATGTTTATCCTGTTTTTCTCTGAATTTGTGGTGCTTGTGCTTTTATAAAATCCTGCAATGAAAAAAGAAGAAAAGAACACAGTATTCATGGCATGCTTTGTTGTTTATAATAAATTGCATGCACTTCTCTTCCTGATACTAACCAATCTTCCGTTGCTTGGTATTTTAGACGGTGGAAACAAAAGTGTAGATGCATCTGCAGCATCTTGTGAGACGAAAGAAGTCAAAACTGAAAATGAATTCAGCGATGGCTTGGTGGACAATAATGTTGTGAAATCAATTCTAATCGCAAACTTCAAATCTCCTACTTCTATTTTTGTCGCACCAAAATGTCCTCCCACTGTAAAATCCGCTCAAATAATTGGCACAAAGAGACCTGCATCTAGTTGGATAGATACTAGATCTCATCAAGGAAAAGATGGTCCTGACCCTCATGATGATTTCCTTGATACCCCATTGGAGAAACTCAGGGCAGACTTGGACAAAACCATGGAGGAAGAAGTTCAGGATCTCCACATTGTACTTCAAAATGATAAAATCACGGACCCTAGCAGTTCAGATGATGAAACGCAGGATACAAATCTTGATCGAAACCTGTGGGAGCAGCAGATGCCAGTTCCAACAGGTGGCAAAAGAGGTTTCAAGTATGTTGAACCAGTTCGAAAGAAAGCTGAGCGGCAAAATTTGAAAGGAGTTGAATGCAAGCAGTGCAAAAAATTCTATGACGCAGTTCTTCCCAATAATGGAGGTGATGGTAATAAGCAGAATGTCCGCTGTGAGCATCATGATGGTGTTTCTAGGCATCGATACAAGTATGTTCCTCCCATGACTCCTGAGGGGTTTTGGAATATTGGATTTGAATCTGAAATGTGATCTTGAGCTTGAAATGTCTTTACTGTTTATCCCATTAATTTTAGTTTTAAATCAATCTGGTAAATAATTGATAAATGGAAGCCCGTATCTTTGAGCATCTGCAAGATCAATCCTCTTCCCCTGTTACCTGATGTGTATCAAAAGTAAAACTTAACATTAGGATCCTTTTCTTGTTTACCACTGAGAGACAATTCCAATATGGAAATTTACTGTTCCTGAGCAGTTTTACAAAGACTAGGTGATGTTCCTAAGGCTTCTTTTTATGCTAAGCATAGCTCTTTTACCGTCAGTTGGGATAGGAAATTCTTGCATGTTTTTAAACGACCTACAGTTGCTCAGGGATACGATTATGGTACTCCTTTGCAGTTTTTTTTTTAACCTTTGGACTACTTTATAGGTTCAAATCCCAAGCTTCATGTGTTGTTTCGATGTGCTAAGATTAGAAATGCTGTACCATGTGTCACCTATTTTCATCTTCCGTCGTGGCTGTGGCTTTTAGCTCTGCGGCAATACTTTAAAAGCTAATATTCCATATGTTATTTTTAGAAGCTAGAATTTGGAGCTTTTCAAAAGTCACAGTTTTCCTAAACGGATACTAATCTATGAACTTGGTCTAATAAATGAGGACGGAGCTGTAAACAAGAGGTAGAGGTACACCTTCGATTTTCTACTTGACAAGGCATGACAACTAAAAAAATATAAAAAAGAAGTCAAGAAGAAGGGGAAAGGAGGTGTTGTTTTTCTTATCCTTGCTTTGGGTCCAAGATGAAGAATTACTGAAATTTAATTTCTTCAGATGTCGGTGTGAGAACACAAGGAAACTGAGATAACACAACACAAAACTTCGATGGAAATAAGATCAACGCCATTGGAATTATAAAAAATATTATATCAACATATTATGAAAAATGGTCTGGAAAACTGTCTTACCTGTTTTGGAATTGGGATTTGAAGATCAATGCAATTGGAATTATATCAACAGCATGGATAGTCACCAGGGAAGTGTTGTGTTTTGCACTTTGATGGGTATCTTTGAAAGAAGGAAAGATACCAGGGGAATCTCAGCGTCACTAGTGGATGGTACGCATTTCTGGATTTGGAAGGACGTTCAAGTAGTTGCTTAGAATTGGTAGGTTTCATCATGTGCTGTTGGAAGATGTTTCTTTTACAATCTTAACGAAGGGTCATCAAAGAGGATGCCATTTTCGGAGGTAAAACATGTTACCTTTTCTGTTCTGGTCTGTGAGGATGGAGACTGCTAGTCTGGTTCTCCTCAAAGCAGTAGAGACATCTGGTGCACACTAGCAAATCAAAGCCTCTGTTACTAATTGGCTCCATCGGTGAGAAGTGTAGCATTGTTAAATGGGAATCAATAAGGAAGGTAACATTTATTACTAAGGAACATGCAATGCTGTGTGAGAGTCTGACCTCTGCTTCTGTCGTTACTCCTATTCCCACCAGCCATGGCAGAAATGCTGTGTGGGAAACATAAGTGCTCTCTTTAATAAATGCATGCGCAAAAGTAAGGATATGTTCTATCTTCATGTAAACAATAATTGGTATATGCTACTGCTTGTTAGGAGCTTGCTCAAATCCAATTTATTGGACTGATTTATCTGAATTATTCATGGACTTCATTTATGAGATAATTTGGTTCGTAAGATCTTCTGTAGGCCAACTAGATCATCATGCTATTATCGTCAAGCCTATTCGCATATCAAACAATGGAAGAAATTAATTGATTTGTCCTTGCTCTTCTGTACAGTACCGAGAAAATCTGCAGGTTTCAGAAAGTGGAGCAGTGGCTAAATTCAGAAAGTGAACCTTTTTTACTCGTGGATAATTATTTTCAAGTTTAGAAAGATACATGCTTCGATTTCTGTTTGAAGTACCCAAGGCCCTGAAGATCAACAGCAAAACTAAGAAAATAATTTATAAGCGAATCTTTACATACGAATGATGTCGAGTATCTTTATGATCCTGCTGCTGTTGATCACGTGGATGCTGTTTTTGCCATGGTTGTTCTTTCGGATCCAAGAATAAAAAACAAAGAGAAAGTGCTTGATATGTTCTTAATTACGTTACCCCAGAGTGATCAGATGATACAAGGACTGCGTCCCAGTCCCGTTGCCAAGATATTATTTGAAAATGCGATTTAAATAATATTAAATAAATATTTATTTTTTATTTAAAATTATTTTTTATATGTTTTTAAATCATTGTAATGTATGGTATTGATATTAAAAATAAATTTTTATTTTTTTAATATATATTTAAATAAAAATTACTTTGAAAAACTAAACTATTATTTACAATTATTTCAACAATTCCCATTCATTATACAAATAATTATAATGGTGCTTACTGCTTAGTAGTTAATATTAAACGATCTTAATCTAACTTTCCCAAGAATCTCTGTCCATCTACCTCATGCTGCTTATCACGTGCATGCAACTGCCCTACGTTTTGTCCATTTCAACTTAGGATCAACAACAATAAATTCTAGAAATAACTCAACGCTTTAGTACGATGATGACACTTTTACAATAACGACACTTAGACACATCTATGAAACAACATTCACCTGGTACCCCAGGAGAAAAACGAAACCCCCAATTTGACGCTTTATCGGCCGATCAATACATTAACAAGCCCTCAATGGGTTCCCGCAAAGACAATCATTAAAACTATATGAGGATGCTTCAAGGTGATCAAATGGTGACCCAACAGGAATTGGTCCGCATAGATAGTTATGGCTTAAATCCAGATGCCCCACATATGCCGCCGACGAAAGTGAGCTGGGTATCGGTCCCTTCAAATTGTTGTACGACAAATCAAGAGCCATAAAGTAAGTTTTCGGCCCGAAAGCATCCGGTATGTTACCTTCAATAGCATTCTTGCTCAAGTTCAACATCCCCAAAACGGTACTACTCAACAAAGACTGTGGCAATGGACCGGAAATCATGTTACTATCCAAGTTAAGCGTAGAAAGAACCGGCATGCTGCCTATCCAGTCTGGTAGCCAACCCGAAATCTGATTAACAGACAAATCCAAGTCTGCAAGCCGATACATAACCGATATAGAGCTTGGTATGGCTCCACTTAGCTGGTTTTTACTCAACAATGCACGGCTAAGCATTTTCAAGTTACCAAAATCAGAAGGTAACTGACCAGTCAGCATATTGTTGCTAAGATCCAAATGCTTCATGTTTGCCAACTTTGTAAGTGACGAAGGAATCTCTCCAGCGAGTCCGTTATCGGCAAGATTTAAAACCGTGAGTCTCTGTAGATTCCCGATATTAACAGGAATCTTACCAGAGATCTTGTTACCTATGAGATCCAAGATTCGGAGATTACTTAAAGAAACAACACATTCAGGGATTTCACCTGAAACCCCTTTCCAGTCTGCTAGAATGAGAGTAGAGAGTCTGTCAAGTTTGCATATTGAACGGTTGATGGAACCTGTCATGTAACCTGACCTGCCAGCTTTTTCGAAGATGGGGTCTTCGGATTCACCACGCAGGTTGATGTCTGAGACTCTGCCCGTGGTGGGGTCACAGCTGATGCCGTACCAGTTGGAGCAGCAGTTGGTGCCTGCCCAGGTATTGAAGATGCCTAAGTATGGTTCATCGAGGGTAGACTTAAGGGCTTGTAACGCTGCTAGGTCTGATGGAGTGCAGCTGGAAGTGACGGAGATGAGGGTGAGGAGAGTTAGTGTTGTGAGTAGTAACACACTCATCCCTGATGATTTTGAGTTTTGCTAGAGTAAAATGCCGGAGGAGGTCTTTTGCTAATTGCTAGAATATGGTAGTTTTGTGTTTTTAAGAGTAGGATGGCGGTAATGAAAACAGAGTGCGTTGAGAGACAGAGATAGGGAGATGATTAAGAGGGGAGAGGAGGTTTTGGAAGTTGGGAGACGACGTTGCTTATATATATTTGTTCTGGATCAGTATGCCCTTGATATGTTTTCTAATTGACAGTTCAAGATCATACTGTGATCATTACATTTTTTTTATAAATAAATACTGTGATTAGTTGCCTGCACATGCACCTGTAGCTAGCACATTACATGATTTAGCTGCATTTGTTTCTTAATTCCGATTCCACGTTAGGTTTTTTTTTTTTTAATAATATAGCACAATCTATATTTATCTAAAGCTTGATCTTAACCCGAGAGCGGTTAATTGACATCTTAGAAAGAATAATTCTTGGAATCAACCATTAACTTTTTCTGTAACAAACCTTCCAGCTCTCTCTCCTGGTGATATTATGATGATACATTACATTGCGATCAAATCCCGAAGGCAGGCAGGAAATATAGGTGAGGTAGGCCCATGAGGGACCCTAGCACATGCTTCCTCAGTCACCAGACAGGAAAGGTGAATCCAAAACACAAATGCCCCTTCTCCAGCTTTGCAGTTTCTAAGCAAAAGGCTGCGTTTATAGCATTATCTGCTGGAAAATGCTGAAACACGAAGACTTTCAGTTGATAATGGACAATGGTTATATCATCTACCACAATGGTACTAAGACCCTACCATGATTTCATTATTAAACCCCCCATTCTAATGATTAAGACGTTTTCTTGCATTCAGTTTTTACCTTTTTCAAAAGTAGATCTTGCCATGTAAAACAAGTTTACTATAGCACAAAATCAGCAACGTACTCATGAGTGCTCTTCATTAGTACTGGACGAGAATTCTTCTACCAAATTATGGGTTCACGAATTGATTAGGGATGCTGATACAATTCATCCCTTTGTAGCTGTGGAGCTGAGGACATCTGTCTTCTTTTCCCGTTTAGAAAGAATCTCCGTATAAATTCCGGACCATAGGTCCATCAATGAAATACAAACCAACGACATGAGAGAACCTGCATTAAAGTTTATAAGCATTCCTATTGAATGTCGGTCTTACCTAATCTTCTGCGGGCCTTTCTTTCAGTCCATGTCCCCCCATAAAATCACACCAGGCTCTCCTTTTCTGACAGGTCTTCCATTTCATAAAATGAAGGATGAAATCAGGCAGTGACTTGTATAGGACTGAGTTTGAGTTTGATACACTGTACTGTAATAATGCTGCATGAATACTGTTAAAAAATAATATAAATTATATATTAGAACCTTATTAAATTAAACTATTAGATGAAATCTTCGTATATATATATATATTATTTTCTAACACATAATATATTAAAAACACCCACACATGGGGGCGCTCTGTAGTTTTTCAGCCAAGATGCGCCCTTCTTACTTTATAAACTTTGGATGTAGAATGAAACATTACCACTGTCAGTAGTGCCTCTAAATCGTTTCTTTTCTGGCCAAAGATCTTACGAACCACGTAAAATAAAGGATAAGTGTGAAATATTTTCTCCACTATATTCAGCTGTTTCATTTTTATTGAGTTTGCTCTGTTGTTGACATGGCCACACCTATAGTAGCTTGTTTTATTCTTGGTGGTCGTAGCAAACCCGATGAGAATATATATTTTTTGGGATATTCAGATTCAAGCACTTGTTTATCCATTCATGGACAAAGCACGTGTCTTGTTATGATTTCTTACAATTTCTGTATTGCACTGCAACTTTGTAATGGGCAATTACAAAGAACGAAGCTCTAATGGAGTTTTTCTTGAACTTGAGGGCCTAGCTGTAGCCTTCATTCCAGAAGTTTGCAATTCATCTGGGAATGGGAATCGATTTGCATACAGTTGTGTTTCATGAAGAGCAAAGAAGCATTTAACAGAACCACAAGAGTGGGAGACCCACACTGACTGCATTACGAAGAGTTACTTGGCAACACACACTTCACCTATCGTCTCTCCTAAAAATAACTGATAACAAAATGATTATCAAATAAATGATTGTTTTTCTCACTGGTGTGCCAAAATCAAGCAAGATATCCTCAGTGCCATGCGCGCAAGTTTCTGAGGGGAATTGAAGCTGCTCATACCTCAACTGTCTAGAAGTTTCTATTGACTCCCTCATATACTTCATTCGGCAAAGAGTTCCCTCTTTCTGCCACGCCCACAGTATTAAACAAGAAACATCCCTCAAAAAATAAATAAATAAAGCATCTTATACGTATTGAAACAGGAAAGAGAGTATTTACATACAGAGCAAGGAGGAGAGAAGCGTTCAGGTAATGAAAGAGAGTAGTTGAGATGCTTCTTGAGTTGTGGTAAGTAGAGCAGAAGCTCTTGAGTAGAAAGAAGCTGAAAGTTAAAGGGGCTATTGCATTTAAGATTTCTATGCTCCTACTTGTCTCCATGGAAATGGAATTTCCTCCAGGTTCTCTTGCATTTTCGGCTTCCTGCTTTGATGGAGCTATACAAACAACTCCTTCAAGAATAAGAAATAACAGCCTCTCATATTATCCTAGTACCAGTCTGACCCTCGAGATTGTTGGACAGGTGGCCTTAGCTCCCTACCTGCTACTGTTTTCTCACAAATAAAGTCACAAATAGGATTTGACGAAAACAACATGGGGTAATTCTCTTCGAATATCACATATTATAATAAAAAAGCAATTTAATAATTTTCTACATTATTATAGCGAGACTCACACTATATTATTGTTATTGTTATTATTATTTTTATCATGTTGAATTGTACTCTTATGCAATTTCATATTAAAACAATTAAAAGGGATGGATTAGACAAAAAAAAAAAAAACACTTACCTAGTAGATATGAGATCATTGGTCCGAAGACATGCCATGTATTTCTTTCCTTTTTTTTTAAAAAAAAGAAATAAAGAACATGAGAAGGGAAATAGAATTTAGAGTACCGTAGCACATATTTTCTCAAAACCAAGGACAATAGTGTTACTTCTACTCTGTACATAAACGAAGGCAGCACCTTACCCTCCTTCTATTTCCCCAATTTAGAGGTCCCTTCGAAGTAAAAATAAAATAAAAAAGGGGCTCAGCAGCCTTAGCTCATCCTCGGATCCTCCATTCTCCATGAAGCCCCCAAAAGAAACAGAAAATCATCACGATCGTTCTTAGTAAAGTTCACAAATTGACATCAACGCTCGAAATAAACCATTCAGGTACTACTTATTCACTTGTTTCAGATTTCATCTATTTTTTTTGCCAGATTTGATTTCTAGGGTTGCCGATTCCTTGTTTGAATTTTTTAATTTTTTCCGTTTGAATTATTTTTCTCTTATATCGCCCGTACCTGAATTGAATTCATGTCAGTTTATTAGAGTTAGTGATTGATTATATCCGTCAAAGGATTGGGAAAATTCGTTTTTGTATCGATTATAGAATTTCTCAAGTATTTGGGTTTTTTCCATGATTGGGAGTCAGATTATTTTCTTGCAATGAGTGAAAGTTTTTAACAAAGAAAGCTAAAAATCTTTTTTTTTTAAATAAATCATAAAGATGCTAAAACAAATATGAGAGTTAAAAAAAAGGGATTTGGACTTGCAAGTAGTTGAAGTTGAGGAGTTTTAGAAGCGACAGAGTGGTTGGGCAGGTTTGATCTTGTTTCTGTGGATTGTTAATTTATTGCTAGCAGCTTTATATGATTAGTAATTTTTAGTCCCAATGGAGTCGCAGAACATATAGTTTTTGTGAATTAAGGATATGGGTGGATTATCAGTAACATAGCTGTCAATTTTTCCTGTTTACTATTATTGTGATATTAAGAAACACAAGATTTACAGTCGCAAAGATCAGGCCTAAAGGTCGCCATGTATGTCTAAATTGCTTGAAAGCTTACTTGTCAGACAGTAACTTCCTGTAAACAACCTGAGGATATTTGGCTCTTTAGCAAATGGACAAAGGAGCACCATCCAGTCTGTTTGTTAATGATGGTTCATTCATGGAGAAGTTTAAACAACTTCAGCAAGGGAATGGGAAGGAACAGGAAAAGGATAAGGGGGCTGCAGAAAAGGATTCTAAACCCAAAACAATTGTTTCAGGGTCTGTGATGCCTAAACCTTCTTTTGGTAAAGTAACTATGCAGTTGAAAGCTAACGATGGACGAAAGACCCCACCAACTGCTTCAGGTGGCAAACTTGCTTTCAGCTTGAAACAGAAGTCAAAGCTTATGGCACCTGCAGTTAAGTTGGGTGAAGATGAGGAGGGTGAAGATGAAATTGATGCTGTAAATGCTTCAGGTGATGTGTCGGCAAAGAGGCAGAAGTTGGGTCAATTGGATACCTCTGAACAATCGTTGAGACGATTGGATGTTGGTAATTACTACTAATATAAATAATCTCTCATCTGGTTGAGTTGAATGGAAAGCTTATTGTGAATTCTTTGCTGTTTCGACTTCTTGATTGATAGATGGCACTTGAGATATTTATCATTTATGAATGTGGCTTTACATTCTGACAACATGTCTGTTGCAGTGTCAGATATGATCTTAGTTACCACTCTTGCACACACTGCTGTTAGAGTGCTTATGTTTATACCTATTTCTTTCTAAGGATTCATATTCTATTCTCTTTTTTGCTCGTAGTTTTTTATGTGTTTGAATTTGTGTTGAGGATTTGCATGTATGTCACGAGTATATGTTTCTTTGATCTTCTCATCTGCAAAACAGATGACTAGAGCAAAAGGTTTTGTAACATGATTTCCTTTCTCACCCCTTCCCCTTGACACATTTGAAGTGTTTAGTAGCTATCAATCTTCATTAATTCCTAAGGTCTTCATGTTTTTAAAGCTTTTATTTGTATGCATCTCTTCCAACAAGGAGCCTTTAGCTGTGTAATAAAGTTTGCCCCTGTTGTTAAGTAGAGTGCAATTGAAACCATTATCTGGGTATGGCTACTCTGATCTTGACTGGCAAATGAAGAGGACAAATCGTTCTTGAATGTTTCTTGTCTCATGAATGCAGCTTATATCTTAAGTACCAACGAACATTGGTGGAAAGAGATGTTCAATGAAAGATTTGGCATTTGTGGCACGCATGCTACAAGAGTAATTTGCATTCCCTTGTTCATGCTCCTGGTATTAATCAGTTTTATAAGTGATGTGCAGCACCATCTCCCCCAAGTGATCCCACTGTGAAGAATGTTGCAGACAAACTAGCAAGTTTTGTTGCTAAACATGGAAGGCAATTTGAGAATGTTACACGCCAAAAGAATCCTGGAGATACACCATTCAAGTTAGTCATGAGTAACAATAGCTTCATTATGCAATAATTTTCCTTTTAGTTCTGATAATATTCTTTTACTTTGCTTCATGATGCACGTTGGGGTCTTCAATGCTTTATTTATAAGTGGTGTTTGTGTTATTTGCAGATTTTTATTTGATGAGAATTGTGCCGACTTCAAGTACTATGAGTATAGGCTCGCTGAAGAAGAAAAGGTTCTTTCACAGAGCAGGGATTCTCAAATCTCTTCTAGTGGTTAGTACTTTGATTACAATCCTTGTGACAGTTATATTCTTGTTGGCTGGGAGCTAAGGCTGTTTGAAGCTTCCATGGCTGCATTTTCGCTGCCCATAAGTCCAGGAACAACGTTCACATGTTGATGTTGACACAAAGTCATTTCTTAAGATTTAATTTTTCTTCATTTATGACTGATGAAAAATGCTCGACATATTAAATTAGTATTGAAATGTTGCTCTAGGAGAAGGATTGTTATTTGTTTGTTGTCTTGTTGGGGTTCTTTGGTTTTGTTGTTGTGTCTAATTTTCCTTGTTCAAATTTTGTTCATCATAGAATGAAATTTTCATGTCTGTCTGCATAGGTGGTACAAGTACTTCAGCATCTAAATCCACAGGTAGTTATCAGAGCTTGCAGCAGCAGCATTCAAATTACCAAATTCCCGCTTCAGCTTTATATGATGATGCTGAAGAGCCAAAGGGTTCGATGTCAACATCTTCAGGAAGAGCTGGTAATAGCACATATCAGTATGCAATGGATATATTTGAAAATTTTGTTTCTATTGATAACCCATGAGGAAAAAATCTGTTCTTTAAGTTTTTTAACAATAGAAGCTGCTTGAGCACAATGGAGATGTTCGCACTTGGTGAAAGTCAACTGATTGGAGTCTGTAGATTGTATGAAATTAGATAATCCTAATGTTAGTTTATCCAATTCTGTACCCCTGCTCAGACCTTTCAGGCTTGGGTCTATTCAAATCCATCAATCTCTCTCTACAATAGAATGCTTACCAAACAGACTTTGTTTCACGCATCTTTCACTGAATTGGCTTCATCATGTTTAAAGCCAATTAATGTTGGATAGTTGGTTTGTGTTCCAACATTGTGTGTCATATTTTTAAAGAATATATGTATTGGTTGTATATTACAACGAGTGTCTAGAAATTTCTTTGGACTCCCATGATTTTTAGCAGTTACATTTTTCTATCATGTTATTATCATGTAGAGAGATACAGGTGGCAAGTCGGGTACATCACTCCTCTCTTGTGTGCAAACGGATGAATTGTCTAGTTGTCGACTTCCATGTTATGTTGGCAAGCCATCCATCAATCATGTGATGTGTTATGCATAATTGTATCCATATGTTGAATGTTGGATTTACTTCTCTTTCATGTTGCAGGTGAATCTAGTGCACCAGCAGGTACAGATCCTATAGCAATGATGGAGTTCTACATGAAGAAGGCTGCTCATGAAGAGAGGAGGAGACAACCTAGACATTCAAAGGATGAGATGCCTCCTCCTGCTTCCCTTCAAGGTTATTTTATGCTTTCTGTGCAGAGAAATTGTGGTCTCCAAATGATTTCTTCATGTAATGGTCTTATTTTGAAATTTGGTGGCACTGCAGCTATGTCCAAAAAAGGTCATCACATGGGTGACTACATCCCACCAGTAGAGCTTGAGAAGTTCTTGTCTACTTGTAACGATGCAGCTGCACGAAAGGCTGCTAAGGAGGCTGCAGAAAGGGCAAAGATCCAGGCTGATAATGTCGGGCATAAACTCCTGTCCAAAATGGGCTGGAAAGAAGGTCCCTTCCCTCCCCCCCTTTTTTTCTCTCTTACCCACACATGTGGGTGCACATGAAAAACTAGATTTCTCTGAAGTCATAAATCATGAATCAAATAATCCTTTCATGATGGGATATTCACGGTGTTTTCTTTGCATGGCAGGATTGCAATTATCTTCTCTTCTACAAAATAAATAAATTATTCATAGCATGTTTCCTCTAGTTCATTTGGCCTGTGTTAGCTCTTTTTTTACCAGTTCCTGATTTGTACCATGTGTTTTAAAGTGTACTTTGTGATGGGTCTGCTGGGAATTTGGAACCAAGTGTGCTCGTGAGTCTTTATTTTGCCGGTGCCTAATTTGTACCATTGAATTATCAATAGCATTTTGCATTATGTTTTTTGAAAATCGAGATGGAGTTTAATTATGTCCACTTTTGGCTGTTGGGGCCTTGAGGAAACAATTGTACAGGTAGTTTGGGAAACCTGAGATCTGATGTGAACAATCAGTCAAAGGAATGAAATTAGAGCCTTTATTACTATATTGATAAAGTGGACTTATTCTAATGGCTTCCCTTTTTGCATGTTGGTTCAGCAAGGAAATGGGAACAAGACGTTCTCATGAATACCACTTCTTTTTAACGTGAAAGATTGGAACTAAAGAATGTTGTTCAACTTGATCATTATTTATTGAGGGCCACAAAGCAAGATTATAACTGATCTGCTTGAACCTCCTTAAAATGTCTACAAGTTGCTTGGATTTTGTAAAAGATGGACTATGTAGATTCAGATGCATGGTATACAGATGACTCCAGTTCATTTCTCCCTCTCAATCAACACATGTTTGAGTTGGAATCATTTGTGGTTTTTGTTGAATTCCTCGTTTGCAGCATGACTTGGGATGTATTATACTTGAGTGGATTGTAATGATTTCTGAAAACTTAGTTGGACATCTCTATTTATTTAAAACTATTTGTTTTTGCTCCGTAATGTGGAGTGGAAGCCTGAAATAGTGTGTGGCATTCAGGTGAGGGTCTAGGGAGCTCCAGAAATGGTATTTCAAATCCGATCATGGCTGGTGATGTAAAGAAGGATCACTTGGGTGTTGGTGCTCACAATCCTGGGGAGGTGACTCCTGATGATGATATATACGAGCAGTACAAGAAGCGAATGATGCTTGGTTACCGTCACCGGCCAAACCCCCTGGTATTATCCCTCGTTTCTCTTCTTTTCCTTTTTCACGTATTCGATGTTTTGATATTAGTTTAATGAATTAGTCCATTATATCCTCCTTGGAATTGCAAGTTCAATTACTACAAGGCTAGCCTTGTTCTGATGATCTCCCGTTTCCCATTGGCAGAACAATCCTCGAAAAGCTTACTACTGAGCAACATTTCATTCAAGCTGTTTATTTGTAGACTGTCTTCAAGAAATAATCAGGTGTCGAATTGCTTATTATGCTATTGGATTGTACCCTGTGACAGAATGGGAGTTGTCGAGAGTTTGCTATGTGTGGAATCAGTGCTCAAGGATGAAAATTCCTTTATATTCTTTTTCTGCTTTCATTTTATTAGTGGTGCAGTATTGGCAAGGAAACGATCTTCTGCCTTCATTTTAGTTTGCAGTCCTCTTAATAATTCGATCCATGTGCACAAATTAAATTTACTCATTGAAGAATCTAGCTGGCATCGACCATGGCCTGAGGGACAGAATGGTAGATCGATTGCCGTCAACCCATCAAGAAGTGAAATAAAGCACTGCCCTCTGCTTGCCCAATCTTTGTTTTTATTTTTTCCCTGGTAGGCAAATTGAGCCCTCTGCACTCCTGGGTTGGTGGGCCTCTTAACTGTGTACATTTTTGGGGGTAAGGTAATTTTTATTTTTGCATGTTTTTAAAAAATGGGTATTAAAAAAAAATTAAATTGATGTTTTTTTCCTATATTTTTGTAATGTGTTGATACTAAATCTAAAAAAATTATTTATGAAAATATTTTTAAAAAATATCATGATGCGCATGACATCTTCCTAGTGAATAGTGTCTGGTAGCGGTGGCTACCTCCACTTGGAGGCTGGGTGGCTTGGAGCAAAGCATGCTCCTACGGAAGGGAGGTCCCCTGCATTGTAACAGTGTGCATCCATCCATAATTCGAACTAACGATGACTGCAACCAAAAGTGAGGGCAAAGAGCAGTTTCCTCTTCCTTCTTCTTTTTCTTTGTTTTTGTTTTTTGAGGTAGAGGGCACTGTTTTCTGGTGGCTTAAGTTACCTTCTATATATATATATATATGTAAAGCAAAACGAATTCTTTTGTTAAATTGCCAATTCACTTTGAATAGCTCCAAAATAACACGTACAATACGAATTGAAGCAACCTTTTGTTTGGGGTGAATCACGCAATAAAGTAGGATGTGCTTTTTATCCCATCTTATTGTGCAATCACATGTCATATCGAACTATCGCCTGCAATATTTTCATAAAAAGAGTCACTAAAAACTCTGCTTTCAAGTACATGTTGCCCAATTTCCTGATTCTACTTCGTAGAGTACAGCTATTCATAAACAAAGGCTCTCAAGATTCATCGTCATTTTTATTAAAGGAGGTGCCCTTCATCACCTCATCGTTCGGCCAAATTAATTAGTGGGCCTCAGAGATAAAAGGCTTATCTTGGTACCAAAAGACAAAAGGCTCTTCCAAAATAGAAGAGTAATAAAAGAATTTCTCGTTTTCTAAATTATTCTTTACTTCCATCAAGATGGTAGACCCCTCACCAGTGCGTTGAATTTGAGAACAAAGTATTTGTTTGATTCCAATATTTTTTTTTAATCTCGGAGAGAAATCCCAATTAACAAGATCCTACCTTCTTTTATTTTTTTCATTTTTTTAATGAAGAACAACCACCCCATTTAATAAGGGGGGAGTGCATTTCTTAGGTGCCCCATTCACTTGACCACAAGATGCCACTTTTAGGTCAGAGTTGGAGAGAACCACACAATTCGTAACGCCTAAAAAGGCTCATTTATATCACTTGTGGGAGTATGATTTAAGATACTTGCTTAACAAGAAAAAGGGAGAGTATACATACAAAATTAACCAAGTTGCGTCAACTGTTAGCTGGGCATCCCGCCCTAAATTTCACCAAAAAAAAAAAAACTCGAATAGTTTAATAATGGGTATTTCATGAAATTAGTTGTGCGTTCCTAGGAAGAAAGTGGGTTTGTCTCCTATTACTATACAAGATTCTGAATTCGAAGGAAGAGACGGGGAAGAAGTTTCTCAAAATAAATCAATTTCGTTCAAATGCACATGTACATAATCTATTTAAGATTGATTAGGAATACATTTCGATTTAGTGATTGAGAAATTATACTAGAATATCTTAATCATAAAAAAATAAAAAAATAATTGATGTCGACCCATTAACAGAAAATCAAGACATTGCGAGGCAATTCTTACTTAACCATGTGCAGAGCTCCAATAAACTGTTTGGGAGACGGTTGCAAAATCATAATCTCGTTGATAAAATTATCAGGATGCTATTTTCTAGAAGACCATATTTGATTGATATTTTCAAGCACATGAACTCTCTGGAGTAACATTTATAGACACATTATAAATACATAGACGATGGTCATATATCTTGTTTTTCCTCGTCTGCATCTGATAGTCATGGATTTCCAATTTCAATTCAGGAATTGATTTCGAAACTCATTTTCGACGCAATTTACACGGGCCGAAGGTCTATCCAATCCACAAGGTTCTGACTTTCCCCGCGTAGATCGCGAGGGTGGACATTTTGCAAGTCAACTAGCTCTATAATTTCAACTGAAAAATGTATTTTTTATACATATATTATCATTATTCATAATAAGCTAGCTAAGCAACACGAGATCAGCACAGAAAATTGATTAAAATCTCCTTAAATTCATGTAAAAATGCTTCCAAAGTTAGCAACCACCCTGGAACCACTTGTGGGCGTGAACTACAGGGCAGGAACAGCATGGCTTAGGTCAACATTGTCACTCGTTGAAAGGCTACTTTATATTATAATCGGGCTCAAACAAAGAGGGTTTCAATGGTTTCCTGACAAAGATGCATGAAAGAAACCTCGCTATTGTCTTCTTCTCCTTTCTTCCTTGAATCTTTGAATTATGCGGCCTACCTTGTATTTACCGAAAGAGGGTTTTCTGTTTAAAACCTGACTTGGTTTTGTTAGTTCACCAATTGCAAGAGTCAATATTCATGAGCAATATGTTCACATGGAAGGAAAATGACGTCTAAAGCCTTTAAAATACTTCAAAACCACCTCGTCCCACTACAAAACCATGTCTGCGGAGAATTTTGCATAAACTACTGCTCTAATGGTTCCCGAAAACCCCCCAGAAAACCATGTGTGAAGGCGGTTTTACATAAAACCACTGGTTTGATGGTTTAATATGGAGGGATTCTACTCCCAAATCCAGGGTATCCAAATTCAAAGTCCCAGCTCGCACCCCAAATTACCTTCACCGATCGCCATCGTTTAATTATATTATGGCACGTGAATGTGAGACCAAGTTTACTCTTACCCCAACTTTTCACAATTACATCAACATTTGGAGTTTTTTTCCCAGTGAAAAACTTATTTTCTACCTATTGGTCACGCTAATACTACATGTACAACCTATTAAAACACCATACACTCCGAATCTCAATCGTGTTTTAGCTCATTGTCTAATAACATAGTCACAACAACAGCAATTATATTTCAAGCCAGCAACCAATAAAATCAACTAATTTACATAATAGGTAAATTTATAATTATAATAATTAATCACAACACCAAAATATTTCATTACATTAAATAATATTAATTCAATTACATATTAATTAAATTATATAGTTAAACATTTAACAAATTAATTCATTGGTGGACCTACACCATCAAAACCATGAGTACATCATCGTTGTGCATGACAACATGATTATTCTCTTTTATTGTATTGTTCAAACGTCGAGTCTCCCCACCCTTACCCTTGTCAAGTGAAGAATGGGACAATGAAAACCAAGTATTGAAAACACCATGCATAACATTGTTAGAAGCATCATGTTAAAAAAGATTTTATTATTATTTTTAATATATAAATAAAAATTTCATTACATATAAAAAAAATTTATTTCATACATACATATCATTTTATTATATCTTAGACCACGAGGCTCATAATTATCAAAATTACATGTTAGCTAACAAGAATTATCACGTGGGTGTTTTGTTACATACTTCCATGGTGGTGTTATGAATCATCTTTTTATATTCATGTACCAATACATATAGAGATTTAACCTAATAGACAGATACAATTCTATAAATATTTGATATCTCCTTGCATGTCATAAATTGATATATTATACATGAACTACCGATCAATCATTTTTCTTTTTACCTCAACAATTAACAACATGTCATGTGTCAACATCATTAAGTATGTGTCAATGTAACCCAAACTGATGTATTACCTTATTGAGACAATACATCTCAATTATGATGAAATAATGTATAAGGACTCCTATTAGCCAAGTCACTTCCCTCTATGTATAATAGAGATGGACTTTTAATCAAATTATCAGTATATTGTATTTATATCACCTATGAAACCTATACACACATATTTATAATATTCATTAAAAAAAAAATTGAGTTCACTTATACCCAATAAGGCTCATATGAGTAGAACTAATCTTGATAAAATTTATGAATATAGATAGGATTTTATAAAAAATACTATATAATTATTGGTTGTGTTAGACCTTTCACTAAAGGTTGCATATTTAGTCCATGCACCACCTATTGGTTGTGTTAATACTATATATGTCATTTATAGGTGATGTATTTACTATATTTATAATTATTGTTTTTGTGTTTTAGTGGTTAAGGATAATTATGTGTGTGTATATATACCATAACAATTTCCCAATCCGAATTAGGTTCTAGATAAAAAAAAATCCTCAATTGGATCCCCTGTATATTGGATGCTACTCAATCAAAAACCTAAGCATAAACATCATCGGCCAACATTTATTAACCTTTTTATCTATCAAATTGTTAGCAGCTAATTAAAGTGTGTAATAAACGAAAACCAATAAATATTTCATGGAAGAAACAAAATTATTATCAACTTTGTACGTCCTTTTTTAGATAAATTAATCAAGAGACTCTGATAATTTTATTGAACTACCGTCCTCAAAACAGAGAGGGGCTCATCTAACCTTCTAGCGTATCCACTCCCCTCTTCCAATCTTCTCCTGAACCAAGAGGCATAACGGCGAGCCACACCATCTGATACTCCATGCACGTTTCGTATCTTCACAGGCACAGCAGCACACATACGATGACTTGTCTCTTCATGTCTTACCAGAGCCGCTTGACCTCTGAGTGAAACGTCCCACAACTTCTTAAGCCCTATTGGATAAGATGTCAAAAACCCTAAAATAAGCAATAAAGAAGGAGAAGAAAAACATCACATGCAAGAGACATTAATACCTATCCAGGGTAGTTTGGTCAACATCATGATTACATGACGGGGAATCTATAGTGGCATTCATGAAATTGTATCAAAAGATGAGTGTAATTATGTAGCAAAAAGGTTCATAAATACACCTTGTGGAGAGACGGGAGCATGAATACAAGAGGAGACGATCGCTCAGCTCCTCTCACTCTCTCTCTCTCTCTCTCTCTGAGTGTCTTTTGTCTGTTCTTTATTTCTGTGTTTCTGCAGAGGTAAAAAGGCTGTGACTTTGGCTAAGACCCAGGAAAAACTGAGGTACTTCCTTGATAGTACTCAAAAGTAGTGTTGAATTTGAGCTCAGACTGTACTATGTATACTACCGCCCCNCCCCCCCCCCCCCCCCGAATTTTCAATGCTTATGAACCTAAATGAAGAAAGATCCTGAGCTGAAGCAAAGCTGGTTTTCTCTTCTTGTCATATTTACATGATACAGCATTTAAAAAGCTGCTTCTTTTGGTTCCTGAATTGTATGCTAAACCAGACTCGAGTAGTTATAGCTGTGTAAATGCAAGCTGTTGATTATTTCTTTTAATGTGAATTTTGTTGCTTTTTTGGTGGGATTTACTTTGAAGGAAAAACTGATCTTTCTTGGTTTTATATTTTATATTTTGAAGGACAAGCATCTTTGAAGTTCAATCCAAGTTAGAGGTCCAAGTACTGCAGCAAGCAAAGCAATTGACAATTTAGAAGTGTTTAAATCTTGTTCAGGTATTTTATTTTACCAACAATTTAATTAAGGTTAGCCAAAAAGAAATCAATTGGAGATCAAATTGATGAAGGATTTATGGTACTGGTGGTATTCAGGGATCCTCAGAAGAAGACATGAGTCTTTTGTATAGCCCTAGTTTCAATTATTCAGATGGAGAATTGAGAAAGAGTCAAGAATTCATGGATTTAAATCCTTATCATTACCATCATCATCATCATCAACAACAACAACAACAATTCCAGCAAAACTCAGGTCTGAAGAGTTATCGCTCTGCTCCAAGCTCATTCCTTGAGAGCCTTGTGAATGGTACAAGTGGCCATAGTGGAGGTAATGGTGGGGTTGGAAGCGAAGATTATCGCTATCTTCGGTCTTCAAGTCCTGAAATGGACACCATGTTGAAGAGGCCTATGTCGTCATGTAATGGCTCTGGTGATTTCAGTTCCCAAAATTTGCAAGAATTTGAGGAGAGGCCAACAATAAGGCAAGAACAGGAAGATTCAGAAATGGATTATCGAAGTTTACCAGGGCATAATTTGGTTAAAGGCAATTCAGTGAGTGTTGGGAATTCTCTGGATAGCGCATACAGTGTTATGAATTCCATAAATGTAGGGAATTCTAAGCAAGCAACAAAGATGAGTACTAGAAATGGATCTAATCTTGCTAGGCAAAACAGCTCTCCAGCTGGAATTTTGTCCAACCATGGCGTTGATAATGGTATGGCTACTTTCTTCTCACTCTCGGTTGAACTTCTGAACTCCTAGTTTGTATTTTTATTTTATTTTTAAAAATCTCTTTATTATATATGGGAAAAGACGTAAGAATATAATGTTTTTATGTTGATTTATTCTCATCAATTTCTGGAAAATTTTTTTGCCTAAAAAGCATGGCAGTCTGTTAAATAGCGTTTTGTTTTCTCAAGTTGAAATAATGTAGAAGATTAAATTTTTGAAAAAGGAAAATACACTGCCTTTTTCTTCTCATTCTCAGTAATCAAACGTGATGTGGTCTTCCTGGACTGGTTGCACTTTCTTTGGCCGGAAAGCTGCATGAATCTCAAAAGTTTTACTCTATGCAAGGCTGACTTTATAAATGTTTTCCCATTCCTTTTCTTCTCATTGAATTCCTCTTGTTGTCGGAGAAAGAAATGGAAGACAGCGCAGAATTCTGGAACGAAAGTGGTCAATGCAATTGAATGTGTAATTAGCCCTAAATCTTAATTTAATGACAAAATAAGTAGGTCTGCTTTTGATTTGGATATTGACTACGTTTCTTTTTAATCTTTAGTTCAATATCCATGCCTAGATAATTTTCTTATGTTCATCTCTTCAATATTGATTCATTGCTGAATAACTCAATGGTTATCAGGCTTTGCTTTAATGATAAATGCGGCTAGCTTCAGAGCTGGGAATGGCACGAATGGAGAAGCTACTCCATCAACTAGTAGGTTAAGAAGTCACGTGAACTTCTCGTCAGGGCATAGGACTTTGCCTCAGATTTCTGAAATTGGAGAAGAATGTATTGGTGGGAGCAGTCCAGAAGGCGATTTTAGCAAGAGAAAGTACATGTATAACTTCAATAGTGATACTTGGGGTGATGCTTCGAGATTGAGCGATAATGATGGGAACATGTTTTCTGGCCTGAACATACGGGAAAGTCAGGTATCAATTGCAGCCTGCAGATCAATTAATCTGTAGCTTTTCCTTGGTCTGCTTATGCTCTGTGAAGATGCTAATGGTATTATAATTCTCCATCAGGTTTGGAATTCTGGAAACCGCATGACTGGTTTGACTCATCACTTGAGCTTGCCTAAGACCGTTGCAGAAATGGCCACGGGCGAGAAGTTTTTGGATTTCCAAGGCAATTTTGTTCCGTGTAAGATTCGAGCCAAGAGAGGTTTCGCTACTCACCCACGAAGCATAGCAGAGAGGGTATGTCCCTGATCACAATTACTTGATTGTCATGAAACACTGGCCTTTCCTTGTTGTCTAGGAAACCCATGAAGCAACTATCTGTCGGGTGTCTATTTCAGGTGAGAAGAACTCGGATTAGTGAAAGAATGAGAAAATTGCAAGAACTTTTCCCACACATGGATAAGGTAGTTCTGACTCTAGATATGTAATTCTCACACAGTAATTCAAGTTGGCAATCGAGATTAGATGCTAAACGATTTCCATTTTCTTCTTGGACAGCAAACAAGCACCGCAGATAAGCTAGATTTGTCAATTGAGCTCATCAAAGACCTCCAGAAACAAGTTAAGGTAACACACAAAAGATACTGATCATCATCCAAGCTCCGCTGACCTTCAACTAGCTACCTCTTACCACGAATCTCTCTTTTTGTGCAGACTCTTACGGATACTAAAGCTAAGTGCACGTGTTCGAGTAAACAGAAATAATATTCAAGTACCTCAGCTTGATTTTGTTTCTATACAGATAGCACTAGGAAAATTAAAAAAAAAAAAAAAAACATAGCTCCTTGGTTATCTTCTGTAAAATAATAGGGTATCGGAGATTGTGAACTCTCAAGGATAAATACATACGCTTTTCACTGCAATATTCTGTACCACTGCTGATCTCATTAGACGGTACCGGAAGCAGTGCCCTTTCATAGCCCATCTTCGGATCGTATTGTCCTGTTTGTAGCTTTTGATGTGTTAAGCAAGGTTGTTATTGCATTGCCTGTCAATTTCTTCCTTCAATGTACCTAAGATGGAGTAGTACAGCCTCGTTTAGCCGGAATCTCTTAAAACAAACGCTAGCAATTTGGGATAATTTATAGGTTTTATTTTTTTATGTTTGATTTTTATTATTTTAAATTTATTATTCGATTGAAAATTATTAAATTTTTTACTTTAACTCAAGTATAGGGTTTAAGGGTTATAATTTTTAAAAATTAACCTTAGTTTAAAGAATTTTTCTCAGCCATATTTTTTTATATTATTAAATTAAAATTGTTTTTTTTTTATATATTATTAGTTTAATCAACCTCATTAAATTCAATTTACTCAATGACTTGACTTTGGAATTTTTATTTTTTTATTTGGAAATCCTAGCATTGCCAAGATTTTTTTTTTAAAGTTGAAAAATTTATCTCACTCTCAGGCATTGTACTACTACTGCTGATATAGATTTACTTAAGTTATTTTTTAAATTTTTTACTTTTAAGATTTGGTTTATTGTACTTGGACTTTTTATTTTGTTTTATCACGGGTTACATGGTTTTACCAATATCTCATACTACGTTACGAGTTTTGCAAGATAATTATGAAATTCAAGTTTATTTAATATATTATTATTTTAATATATATATATATATATAGTGTAATATTTCATTATTTAAGTATTTGAAAAGTATATTGGTCAATAAAAATTAAAATTTTAATTTAACTGGTAATGCAGTACGGGCTTAAAAACTAATAGTGAACTAAATCCACACGGGAACATTGTTTAGCTTTGATCCACTTACCATTAAATTAAAGATTTTAAGATTAGATAGAACAGATTTAATACTGGCAGGCGCTTTGAATTTAACTCTATGGTCACCCTTGTAATATTTTCATTTTTGGTAGTTTGATTAAATAATAAGAGATATTTTCAAGACAGCTTGCTTCTTTATTGAAATTAAGATCTTTTGATGATCTTCCATTATAATAAATTATTTTTTATTAATATGAAAATATAAAAATAAATAAATAAAAATTTATAATTTTAAAAAATACAATTTCAATTGTTTTTCTAGACACTGCCATAACTGTTCACATAAGATGGAAATTAGTTTCTGGGCCATTTATTTGGGCCTTAGGCTCCGTCTTTTACCCAAAACAGAAAGAAAGACTTTGCACATATCTTGGGCTAATATTTTCTTAATGGGCCTAGTGTTATTTTGTGCTTGTACTGTGATGAAGTAAAGAACTTAATTATTTGAACTCTATCATGCAGGCTTGGGCTAATTGCCCCCTTTTCCTTTCTTCAGTTTCGCTAGCAACTTGACCTTCGGCCCTGCCAAGACGCTCGAATCCATTTCATTTTTTTTATATATATATTTAATAAAAACAAAGAACTTCATACGTGCTCAAAATAAAACAAGACCGTGTTGAGTGGGGTCCGACACGCACAAAGTCGTTGGTCCCCTCTCTCTGGGTGTGCAACGTCCGGGAAAAAAAAAAACAGCGAACTTTCTTCCGTCCTTGTAAAAGAATTGTTGTTTATCAATCAAACAAACCCCAACTTTCGTTTGATCTTTCAAATCTCACATCTAAAAACAAGGACGACATTCGGTGATTGTTGTTTCCGACCAGGTCGAAAACAAAATAAGAGTCTCTCCTGTCGGCTTCGCTCTCTCGAATATCCGATCAAAGTGAAATTGTAGGAATCAAGGACCAGATGGCGTCGAGTTTGCAAGCGACTTACAACCAAAAGATAGATTACGTATTTAAAATAGTGTTAATAGGGGACTCGGCGGTTGGTAAATCGCAGCTATTGGCTCGGTTCGCTAGAAATGAATTCAGTTTGGATTCCAAAGCAACGATCGGTGTTGAGTTCCAAACCAAAACCCTTGTGATTGATCACAAAACTGTCAAAGCTCAGATTTGGGACACTGCTGGTCAAGAAAGGTGCTCCTAATTCTCCCTTTTTCGTCTTATTATCACCTTTCTTTCTTCTTTGGGTTTTGATGGTTGTGATCTTTAGTTTGTCATTGATAATAACATGATCATAATTTTATCTCTGCTATTCCAATTTAACTGTGATTTTTTGTTGGGTATTTATTATTTATTGACTTTTTTTATAGTTTGTTTTTTGAGCTGTGTGTCTATTAAGGTTGGGGATTGTTATGGCTTTTCAAGGCAATTGGATCTTGAATTGTACATAATAAATGAGTGATTCAGGTAGTGAGAAGAAATGTTTGGTGTTTTCTTAATAGATGCAATCTCTTGAACTAATAAGTTTTGTATGTTATGTTGTTTCTTCTGTGCTGAGCGTGTGCAAATAATCTAATCTGGGACTAATCATCGAGTGCTGCTTGTGTTGAATTAATCAGTGCTGTCTGGGCTTCTGTGATATGAAGTGTGGTAACCTGTGCCAGGCAAAGTATATGGGATGAGAAAAGAAAACAAATGTGCCCTTAAGCTAGGAGTTTTTTGTACTCAGATTGCATATAAATGATCGACTCAGTTCCTTAGTGCAGGTAATTCTTTAGATGAAGAGATGGTGAGCATTGAGCAATGAATTGGGCCAAACTAATTTTTGTTTTGTTTTAAGTTACCTTGGAATTTAAGGAGTTTGGAATGATGCGGGACAAGAGGAGTTGTGAAATAAAAAAACTAGAAAATAAGTTGCGACCGAGGACAGGGAAGCCCTCTGTGATTTTCTTTTCCTATTTCCCTTTTGTTTGTGCATTTTCTGTGCGGTAAGCTGCTTAGACCTTTAGTTGTTGTATGATTATATTGTCAATTTCTGGTGAAGCAACTTCATGGTCCTGGAAAACATATTACCCGAGGAGGAATTAACTTCTTCCAATGATAGGATTAATAATCCGACCATGTAGTTGTGGATAATGGGAAGAGTTTGGAGGACTATAGATGCCAAATAATTGAACCTTCAGAATTCTGCTACCTGAAATGACTGGTTTATGGTTGTAGAAGTTTTGTATTGATGCTTTTGCATCTTAAGGCTGTTTTAAAGCACAGGAAAGAGACAAAAAGAAAAAGAAAAGGAGAATCGGATGTTTTCAGCAATAGGGTCCAATACTTGATTGCATGGTCAAATGCTGGGGCCTGCTATCAGAAGATTGCATGTTAGAGTTTTGATAGTAGCCTCTTAATGCAAGTTTTGATAGTAGCTTCTTAATGAAAATGTCAGAGTATAGCTCTCTTCAAATTTTATCCAGAATTATCAAGTGTCTTTCTATTAGTAATACGATAATTAATGACACCGGGACTAGTTGCACGCAGTTTTGACTCGTCTAAACTAAATGCAGAAACATGATTTACTTTGCTTGCTAAAAATTATTGGAAGAGCACAGACGTGCTAGGATTCCTTACCAATTGCATGTGAGTTCTATATGAACATGGATTGGCAAATCTTTTTTTTTGGTACTATTGAGCAGGTTTCCATGTCACTCCTGGTTCTTTTACTGTGAAAATCCTGACTTGGGATCTTGTTTTGTGCATCTTGATGACAATTTAGGTATCGGGCTGTGACCAGTGCATATTATAGAGGTGCAGTGGGGGCAATGTTGGTGTATGACATAACCAAACGTCAATCGTTTGATCATGTGGCCAAGTGGTTGGAGGAATTGCGGGATCATGCAGATAATAATATTGTCATCATGCTTATAGGCAACAAATCAGACCTAGGAACACTTCGAGCTGTACCTACTGAGGATGCCAAAGAATTTGCTCAGAAGGAAAACCTCTTTTTTATGGAGACATCAGCTCTAGAGGCCACTAATGTTGAATCAGCATTCCTATCAGTGCTGACCGAGATTTATCGAGTCATCAGCAAGAAGGCCCTCATAGCGAATGAACAAGAATCCGGGGGTAGCTCATCACTTCTGAAGGGAACCAACATTGTCGTTCCTGAACAAGAGCCAGTATCTGGAGGAAGGAGTTTCAGTTGTTGCGGGACATCATCATAGGATAACTCCCCCCTTTTGTGTTATACCATACAGCTTTTCCCTATTTATAGTTTCGGGTAATTTTCTGTTTATAGGTTCATGTAAGGTTCGCATTTTTACTTGTTTAAAATGACTAACGTTTCTCATTTGGCAGCAAATCATTGTGCTGCGCCTTCGGAATTTTGTATACCAAGTAATTCACACACGGAGATTTCCAGTTTGTGTTGCTCAAACTTGAAAAATGCTGTGACAAGCATGAAACTACATCGTTGTAACCCATTATACATGATTACTTGTCTTGTTACTATCAACACTTCATCTGATACTGGCAGCTAAAACAAAAAGGTTTTTCATTACACAAAAAAAAGCATTCCAAATCGCAAACTCAATATGTTCTTGTGCTATTTTTGCTGATAGCACGTAATCATTTGGATTCTTGAACGATTTTTTTTTTAAAATATTTAGATGGTGGGGGTCTTGTGAGTGACGTATCAAAGGAAATATTCTCTCCCTTCTTTAGATTAAAATATTATCTACCGACTTGACACTATTCAGAAGTTAAATGACAAAGTAATTTTTGTATTTATATTACACTTAAAAACAAGAGAATATATATATATATATATATATATATATATATTTAAATTTTATACAAAACAAATATACCCTTAATGACAAAGATAGTTTGCGTGTTGGGGATTTTGCGCCCGTGAGAAACACAGGCTTAATCACTTTATAAATACAAGACAAAAGCAGTTCATGCCATTCAGCTCAAAAGGACAAAAACACAGTATCAAAGGTCAATGGCACGGGTGCTCTGCACATCACTTCTCCTTTCAAATTATGGACTATCTTCTTTTTTTTTTTCTTTTTTTATTTACGTGGGGTGTCCGGGCCAGCTTACGCGCACCACGACTAATCCTCACGGCCCACTGAATACCCTGCAAACTCAGTAGACATGTAAGGCACCGCGGGGGTGACAGGCGTGCACGTCAGGGTTTAAACCCAGGTGCAGTGGAAGGAGACAAGCCCCTTCCACCGCTAGGCCAAGCCCTAGAATGCAATTATGGACTATCTTTTAATTGCATGGACGGTGCATTTTGTTTTTCTCTGCCACCAATTTAGAGACTGTTACTTAAGCAGGGAATGTACTGTATGTGTTATTATTTTATTTATTTATTAATATAGATATTTAGACTGTTTGTATACATCAAAATTAATTTTATAGTTATTAAAATTAATAACTCTATATTTTTTTTTAAAAGTCATAATAAAATTTAAACTTATAATTATTAAAAAATAAACTTAAAACCTTGCACCCATAATTATGTGACATTCTTTTTTTTTTATTTTTTTTTTGATTTACGTGGGGTGTTCGGGCCAGCTTACGCGCATCACGACTAATTTCCACGGCCCACTGAATACCCTACAAACCCAGTAGGCATGTAAGGCACCGCGGGGGTGACAGGTGTGCACGCCAGGGCTCGAACCCAGGTGCAGTAGAAGAAGATAAGCCCCTTTTATCGCTAGACCAAGCCCTAGAATGCCACGTGACATTTTTTTTTTTTTACGTGTGATGTCCGGGCCAGCTTACGTGCATCACGACTAATCCACACGGCTCACTGAACATCCTGCAAGCCCAGTGAACAGGTAAGGCACCGCGAGGGTGACAGACGTGCATGGTGAGGTTCGAACCCCTGATGCAGAGGAAGAGAACAAGCCCCTTCCACCGCTAGGCTATAACCTCACTTGCCACGTGACATTCTTTTTGACTGCCCGGGTGGTGTCCTGCAGAAGGAATGATATTTCTGTATTTTTGCCATTGCCAAGTCACCATACAGTATCCCTGTACATTACATTATTAGTTCTGGAGGCGTAAAGCAAACACGATGCCATGCCTCCAACGCCATAGATGGCCCGCAGATTGATTGAAAACCGACAGGTACGACCTTGGGCTAAAAGATTGATTGAAGATGATTTTGCAGTGGCTGATGCTAGATAATTTGTCCGCGGGTTCAACTTCTTCTTTCTTCTTTCTTTTTTAATGTTAAAAAATATACATTGCCAATATTTTTTCCTACCAGAAACTCCTTTTCTTTTCCATATGCATGAAGATTCATCTCAAATTATCTGGTTATCTTAATAGGTAAAAAAATAATTAAATAACATACACAAATATATAGTTAGATTTAAAATATTTTTTTAATAAATATTAAGATAATAATATATTTTATTGATTTGGACCAATCCGAGTTAATCTATCAATATAGATGCCAGGTTATGAGACTACGATAATCATATATATAAAAAATTAAAATAAATTATAAAATTTAATTTTTAATAAATTTGATATTGACGGATAAAATAAAAAAACTTAACTAAAAAAAACCTAAAAAAATAACTCGATTTAACTTGGGTTAACTTACCAAACTCGTGACTTAAGTCATGAGACCAGGATAAGATAGTAGATTGAAATAAATTATAAAAATTAATTTCTAATTAATCTAACGTTGAAAGATAAAATTAAAAAAAATAATTAAAAAAACACAAGAAACGACTCTAGAAATCCTCGGTTAACCTATTAAATCAATAATCAAAATTATAAGATGGAGATAAGTTTATAAAAATCAAATTAGAATGAATCATGTAGCTTAATTTCTAATCATGTAATTATATCTAACCCAACTCATTTAAAAAATATTTAGACCTAAGCAAGCTCGATATATTAAGTTAAACTAAAATTTTGTTAATACTATATTTGCGTGTTGAGCATATAAATTTCTTTATTCACGAACAATCCTAAAAAAATACATTTTTAAAAGCATAAAATTGTGTCTTTAACGACAATTGACAATTGATGTGGCAATATGTTTAATCACAATTGAAAATAGTTTTATTAGAAATTAATTTTTTTTTTGCTTATTCAAGGGTTGCCTTCTATAGTAAGTTAGTCAATTTAAACTAGGTTAGTTATTATTATTTGAATAATTTTTTTCCTGTTAGAAAAAAATTGGGCAAGCCAAAAAAAGAGAGGAGGAATTACCACCGTGTGATTAAAAATTTAAACCGATGTAGGAACGGCTATATATATAGTGAAGAGTGAACGTTAAAACGTTATTCATGTAAAATTAAAATGATTGTAGCATTTAGCTTGCATTGTGTGGCGTCTATGTAATGGTGGATTTATTTGTTGGATGAATTCAAGACCCATATCTGTCTTCTACAACGACAACAAATAAAATAAAATAAAATAAACCAATCCATTCATGTTTTTTCATCAAGGAAAAATCTTTAGAAGATTTGTTTTTTTTTTTTTTAACGGATCGGGAGGGAAATAGATTTTTTATTGCAGTGCCTGAACACTTAGCTTATACAAGAAAGCTCATATATCATACAATATTGTACAAGAGAGAAGGATTCAACGGCGTGCTCTTCACGGTGCGACGTTTGGGACTCCTTCGTTGACTAGAGAGGATCATTATTTCTTTAAAAAAAAAGTACAGTTGCCAATAAACAAGCACGTAAGAAGAAGTAATTAAGAACATGCATTTCCAGAGGTAAGGGAAAATAATTCTTCAATTTCTGGCTGTGAACTTAATATGGATGCCATCGCCAAATGAAATGATAGGGGTCCGAGATACGTCTCCTCCCTTCACTTTGGTAAAACTGGCATTAAGAAAAAAACACAAAAAACCCAGAGAGTTAACAAAAAGATCTGCCATAAATTTAACTTCCGTGGTGTCACTGTTCAAGCATGAGCAGTAGTCCGAGAGTAAGAGAAAAATCAACTCCACCTGTACTTAGTGACCAGGACATGCAGGAAAGTGGACAAGACCAGTTTGCTGTACTCTGCCCCAGCACATTGTCTCGTGCCGCCACCAAATGGCATGAAATTCTTGGAAATAGTAACTTGATCAAGGTCCTATTTAGCATTGCAGAAACAACAAAAAGAAAAATTTAGCAGTTATAAAAGCATGATTCTATTAACGTAATGGTAAATCGAATCTATATTAATGTTTGACTTGGGAAATGGAGCAGCACCCTCCAGCGCCAAGGGTTGAATGTAACTGGGTCCTTGTATGTATCAGGATTTAACTGAATAGCAGGGGTAACGATCATAACTGTCCACCCAGAGGGAACGGTGTATCCTGGAGATTTCTCAAAGAATCAATTGAAATGAACATTTTGGAAAAAGAAAGCGAAGAGATTTTTGAGTTAAGAACTGGCAGCTGCACACCTTTGAACTGGAAATCTTTCAATGCCTTACGGAATAAACCAGGCGGGATGTTGGAGATTCTAAGTGTTTCATTGACAACCTGTGCATCATAATTTAACATCGTGTGATTAAGAATACAAGTCATCTACCAAAAAATAACGGAAAACACGGTTTTTATTCCAAGACAAGAGGACCATATTAATTTTTAGAAAGCAGTGAATGATTGGTCATATTTCATAAGAATATAACATTATCTTATTACCGCAAAAAGAAAAAAAGGAAGATATTAATGGAAAGTTGTAATACAAAAGGACAATTTTTTAGAATGTGGAGACTAACCATTTGTGTGAAAGTCATTGATCGGTACTCCTCCCATGTGAGGCGGGAGTTTGGATTTTCCCTTTTCTTCACAATTGCCTCATGCTCAGCCTGATCGATTAAATTGCACAATTAGCGCGGGACATGGTGTGAATAGAGTGGTGGCACCTTCAAATTGAAAGCTTAAAATTCGATGCTATTGGGGTATGTATACGTACTCTCAATTCCTCAACTACACGAGGGTTCTCTGTAAGAAACTTGAATGTTAGAGTTAGGGTGGTTGACATGGATTCAAAGCTGGCAAACAAGATCCCGAACATGAGTTGGGGGATGAAATCCACCGTCAAGAACTTCTTAGTCTTCATATCATCAATGGCTTGATCAAGAAAATCTCCCCGACGCTTTGATGGGTCGTTGAGCCTCTCCATTAGTGTATCCTTGAGCAATTTCAACATCTTCTCTCGTTCCTGAATCAATAGAAAGGTATGTTAATGAACGGTCATTCCTGAGCAGTGATTACCAAATATGAGCAAATCTCAAGGTTCAGGGACTCCTCTGTTTACCTGCATGCACTTGTGGAACGAAGTGCCAGGAATATTCAAAGGCAAGGAGATGAAACTGTTCAAGATCTTTGTGTAATTCTGACTGAGCGTCTCTTTTGAGTTCTCGGCATCATAACCAAATATTATCTTCGCAGTAAAATTGAAAACCATCTGCAGCAAGAAAAGGCAGGTTAGGGTTAAGAAGACACGTGAGAAAATGTCCATCAATACCTGTGTATCAAGTACTGAAAGTTAATAGTGCACTCACGACAGAGATAACTTGTTTGACGTCAACAGGTCCCTGAGAAGCCCACTTTGCCAAGGTGGTGTGAAGCATGTCTTCGATTTTAGGAAGCAATGATTCTCGAAGGCTCTCAACACCGAAGTGGTTCACAGTAATGCTTCTCAGGTATTTGTGAACTGCACCAATTGCGTTCACCCTCGTTTCACCCTCAAGATTGAAAAATTTGGCAAAGGAATCCAAATACCATAGCTCAACCAAAGTTCCTTCGTGTTGCAAGATGTACTTGTTCATTTCATAGTCAGTGGACACAATGATAGGCCTTCCAACCAAGCTGGTTTTAAAGATCGGTCCATACCTGAAACAGGGAGATTAATATGAATTTGTTAGTAAGGAATAAAGCAGGCAGGTATATATGATTTAATTACAAAATAAGATGCTCTGGTTTTTTTTTTTTTTCCCTCGCAAACCATGGCAGGCGGCATATTACTTTTGCATCCTTTTCTTGACGAATGGATGAAGGTCTAGAGATTTTCCAGGAATGATGAACTGGAGAGTTTCTCCAATGAGGGGCCAGCCCATCGAACCTGGAGGGAGAACTCCAATTTTTGGGCTTCTCCATTTGAAAAGCAGGTGAGTATAGTATATCACCACCAATGCTACAACAACCAATCCAAATGCCCACATCTTTTTTCTTGATCTCTCTCCCCCTCTCGAGCTAATTGATGTAAGCAAGAGAATGAAAGATAAGAGAGAATGTTAATGAAGAGGTGGATGAAGAATGGTACGACTACAAAGCATTATATACAACTCCAGCTACGTGGTAATAGCATCTCCAAGTCAAATACTATTTAGAAAAGCCAAGTTGGAATATAGTTTTTAATAGAATAGATATAGTTTTGTTTGTTTGTCTGTTTATATTCCAATGAGAAAAAGATATTTATAAAAATTTAATATATTTAATATAAAATAATTTTAATTATTTAATATAACTTTGTTGGCTTCCCGAGTCTAATTAAAAATAATCGGAATGATTTTTAATTAATTTAATACTAAAATATTAAATTAAAAAGTGTTCTTATTTATTTTTAGGTCCTTATACAAAAATAAAAAAATACAAAAAAATATTAAAAATATTTAGAAGAAATTCAAAAAATATTAGCAAGGAGAAAAGAATGCTGAAATACTCATTAAATAATTATAAATTAATCAAGAAGGTTTAAAAATATAAAAATTAAAATTTAACATGTTTTATTACGAGAGTTTTGTTAATAAAAAAATTCAATTTAAAAAAAATTCAAAATCATATATTTACGGATTCAATTAAATTTTATTAAAGACATGTTTATGTATTCAATTAAATTTATTGAAGATTTAATTAAATTTATGGAGAGGTTAATTATAAGAAAAATTATTTTTAATTTAATTTAATTTTTATTTTAAAAAATTAAAATTCAAAGATAAAATTAAAATTTATCCATGTACTTCGCAACAAAATTTCAGACCTTGAGTGACCAGACTAGAAATGGGCATTTCACATCCCAAAACGACGCCGTTTCAAAGGACACTGTCCATCATCTTTTTCATTGCACCAAGGAACCTTTTCGTCAGGAAGAAGAAGAAACAATTAGCCTCAGCTGCCCACGATGCAATACGTTACTGAAATGTATGGCATTTATTCGACTTTAAAGCCAGAGAAAGACACGCTGCGCCATGCCTGCTAAACGTCCATGAAAGAGTCGCCGGTCGTTATTCCTGCATTAAAGTCCATGCTTGGTCGCCTCATTATCTGGAGACGACCAGATGGCATTCTCTGGCTATAAAAACCAGAGAAAGGCCATGACAAGGGAGAAAGGGGGGACAAAAAAGAGGAGAACAGGGGAGAAGAACCGAAAAAAACCACGGGGGAGACTGAAAAAAAATAGAGGGGAAGAGGAAAACCAAAAATAAACCAGTAGAGAGAGAAGCAAACAAACAGAAACAGGGAAAACACACAGAGAAGAATACCAAGAGGGAGGAGAAGACAGAGACGAAAGGGAAGCAACAAGAATAGAAAACAGAAACAGAGAGAACAGGAGACCAGAAGCCAGAGAAGAAGAAAATAGAAAACAGAATGAAAGAGAGGAGAATCACCCAGCCATCGTCTTCGGCTTTGCCTCCGTGCACCAGATAAGTTCCTTTTCATTCTGTCTTTTGTAGTTACATAGCACTGTGCGAAGGTAATTTTAATTACCTTAACACTGTGAAAAGCATGCGTCATTAGTTAACACATGCGGGCCTTAGACAGCCGGATTACCGGCTTCGGCCAATGACCCAGCCCACTAAAACAATTTCTTTTTTAATTTTCTCACAAATTTATTTTAAGGTTTTATTTTTATATTATAAAAATAAAAATTTGTTATTAAAATATCTGATGCAATGTTATATATATATATATATATATATGTCCTAGCATATATAATAATAAGTTTATAGGTTAATATTTCAAAAAAAAATTGTTTTCATTTGGTATCTAGAATTATAATCTTATACACAAGACATACTTTTGATACTAAATAGAAAAGTTTGTTTTATTTTTATTTATGTTACAACTATTAAGTTTTCTTTACTAGATAAGATAAAAATCTCTTTATCAAGAATTTTTTTTTTTAAGAAGTCATTAACAAGAAAACTTTCAAAATCTTTAAATTACATTAAATTATGAAATAGCTTATCTCAAGTTGGGTACACTAGGAGTGCTAATACCTTTCTTAGTCACAACTAGTCCCTTACCCATGAATTTCTAACAAACACCAGTACACTTGGGTTTCCTAGTGATCCTGAACCAAATACTAGTTAGCGACTCCCAAGAATCAACTAACAAAAATTGCCATCGACACTGTGTAAGGCACGTGTGATAAAAATAATACAAAAATAACTTAAGTCAATTCGGGTGAACTTATTAAATTTATGACATGAGTTATGAGACCAAGATAATCTCATAAAAGAACAAATGAGAAGAACATAAATTTAAAAAAAAAATCAAGGAAAAAAAAACACTACTCAAAAGAATACCATGTGTGTACATATACATGCCCACGTGTTATAACGGGCTTATGAAGCAAATGTGCTTGATTTGATTGAATATTCTTCCTAAGATTAATAACGTAGATCTGCCACAATTATTAAACATAATTACTTTATAAGTTCATATACCACAACTTCAATTTTTATATCAAATTTAACAATAGATTATCTATAATAATAACTTAGAGTCTGCTCTAACAATTAAAATAAATAATTATAGAAAAAATAAGTATAAAGGAATAAATATATTCATCATATAAAATGGAAAGAAAAGGTAAAATTAATCTTATAGTTCTTGAAATCTGAATATTTTTATGTCTTTGCAACTAGAAAAAAGAGTTTAGCCTTGCATATTTGTTGAACAACTAATCAAAAAGAGAAAAAACATGATTTCAAGTTTATGGAAGAGAAAGGGTATTTTCTCTCTCTTGGCTATCTCCTCTTGTTCTCTTTTTTCATTCTTTTTATATCCTAAAAAATTGGTATCCTAGTTTCTATTTTATAAAATAGTCTTTCTTTAAGTAGATAATTTACAATTAAGTACTTAAGTAATTATTTTTCAAAAAAAAAGAGAAATAACTTTGTATGAAATCTTTAAACTTTGACTTAGAGGAGCTAAATTGCTGAAATAAAAACTTGGATATTGGTTTGGATACTTTAGGATGTAATTTGGACTCGTTTCTTCACAAAACTTAGTAGCTGACATAATTTATTTATCATCTTAGAAAAATCATATCTCACTCATATAAGATCTTTTTTGGCTGAACTTTGGTAAGTGGATAGGTATTTGAGTTAATAATCCAACAAAATTTAGTTTGCATCAAATAAACCTTTTTAGCTCAAGATATTCAAGTTGGAATGACCAAAGTCAACATTGCTAGATTATGAGATTTGACTTTGAAGACTGCATTTTCTATACTCTTTTTTATTTTATTTTCTTACCTTAGATGTCGAGAAAGGTATGAATGATAACTTTTTAATATCACTATAATCATTTTATTTTTTCCTCTAAAGTTTACACTTTACATAAAATATCGACTAAAGGTCAAATATGCCAAGTACCTCTAATTTTCTTTGTTTTGCACTTTCAACCAAAAGTGCATTCAAAATATAAAGTAAAGAATTTCAATTTATTTCTTTTTGCATCTTTCATCCAAAAGTGCATTCAAAATATAAAATAAAAAATATCAAGGTGTTTTATATATAAAATAAAGGCAAAATACTAGTTAAATATAAGGGAAACTATCAAATAATATAGTTATATCAAATACCCTTACACTTAGCTCTTGCTCATCCATGAGAAAGGATAAATAAAATCAAATTGAATATAACTATGACCAATCTCTTAATCTCCCATCAATGTCTAATAATATATACATTCTAAACCATAGTTATTAAACGCAGACCAATCCAGCTAGTCAACCTGATGGGTGAACCGATCCGGATTTGTCAAAAGACCCAATTGACTCATAACTAGGGCAAAACCAGACGAGATCAAAATGTGGCTTTTCTTTTATACCCCTTTTTTTAATTTTTTTTAGTTTGTTATTAACACTTTTTAAAATTCATTACATAAATATTAGAAAAGTTTTTTATTTTTTCAATGTGGGATTTGAAACCCTTTTGTATATATATTTTATATTCATAGAAAAAAAAGTTATGTTTATTTAATGTGGGATTTAAAATCATTTAGTATATATACTCTATGTTCCTTTGAAGCCCTTTCATATATATACTGTATGTTTATAAGAAAAAAGTTATGTTTTTTTAATGTGGGATAAAAAACTTTTTGGTTTAAATATTTCAACTTAAAAGGATAACATAATATCTTTTTAATGTGAGATTTAAAACCCTTTAGTATATATACCCTATGTTTACAAGAAAAAAATAATGTTTTTTTAGTATGAGATAAAAAACTTCATAAAATATGCTTTTGAACTTTTTTGGTTTAAATACTTTAACTTAAAAGGATAACATAATATCTTTTTAATGTGGGATTTAAAACCCTTTAGTATATATACCTTATGTTTACAAGAAAAAAATTAATGTTTTTTTAGTATGAGATAAAAAACTTTATAAAATATGCTTTTAAACTTTGTTATGTGCAACATGTATAACCTATATTTACGTGGATTGACCTAAGTTAATCCGAGTTAACCTGAGTTAACTCATGAAACCCGAGACCCTTTTTTTTGGCTGGGTCAATCCTTGAACTGAGTTTAATAACTATGTTATAAACAAGAATACAATCAAGAAGGATATAGAGTATAGATTTTCATGATTTCATTTACATATAAACTTCAAAACTCAATTAATCGTTGGAATTAAAATGAAATCTATGTCATACCAGAACAATAGGTCCTCTCATTGATATACACTCCGACACTTATGTGTTTAATGCTTATGTATTTAAATCTCTCAAATTCAATTAATAAATATATTCTATCATAAGCTTGCTCTTCAATCTCATCTCTACTGCTAACATATGATAAGCAATGCATGAATCAAAAGATTTTATTTTTTGGTTGTAATGGGGCTAAGGGTAAGGTTAGATAAAAGGAAATAAAAGAAAAGGTTCAAACCAAAAAATGTAGAGGGTTCTGAAAAATAATATTTCAAACAAGATATTTCATCAAAGCATATAAATTTTTCATCTTTAAACACCAAT
Source organism: Populus ilicifolia (assembly GCA_015708895.1). Taxonomy (NCBI): domain Eukaryota; kingdom Viridiplantae; phylum Streptophyta; class Magnoliopsida; order Malpighiales; family Salicaceae; genus Populus; species Populus ilicifolia. The sequence continues at coordinate 672,192 of SRLM01000287.1, read as the reverse complement.
GTTTAACTTCTTTTGATTTCAAGCTCTATCAACATAGAATCTTAAAAACATAAAAGAACACTTTTCTTTTCTATTCTTTTCTTTTTTCTATTTTTTCTTTTTTTTTCTTTTACCTTTGACAACTTTTCTCATCTTTTCATCAAGCATCATTTCTTCTTTATTTCTATATAATTTCCAACCATATTTCCATGAGATATCACATATATATGCTCTCTTAATCCTAAGCCATGGGAAAAGAGCAAAACATATAAAAAGTTAAGGTTTATATATGGATAAAACAAAAAAAAAAGATAAACAAGCTCAAGAAGAATTCATTAAGGATAATATGTTTTAGGTTGACTTTTTTGGCTAAAGTGGTTAAAATTTCTAATGCCTTTATCATCTTTATGTGTGTGTGTGTGTATATATATATATAATGCAAATGTAATCTCAACAGGATGTGAAACAAGTTCTAGAAATACATATCATTGAAAGAATGCACAATTAAATAATATAATATTGACGACTCAAAGCTTGCATTTTTATAACATTAATCCCTAAACCAATTAAATGTTAACACTTCCATGCACACTCATTCATTCAATTTATATCTTTATCTATCTTAATTAATTCTCATACATAATACTAATATTATTGTAAATTAATGGGAGTTCAAAAAAATCAAACATATATATAATTTTTTGAAAAGAAACCAAAATTATCTTAATACCCCCACATTTTAAACACAAAAGTGTCCTCAATGTTGAAATAAAAGAAAATAAATATAAAAGAATGAAAAAAATAAAATAAAAAATAAAAGATAATGGAAAACGAAAGTAATTTTTTTTTATGTTGGGTTGCCTCTTAGTAAGTGTTTTTGTTTTATATCATTGGCTCGACTCGACATATGTCATACTCATTCTTTATAGATTGGTTCAACTAATTCTACAGAAGATGTGAGTTCTGTCATCCAACCTTCATAGAAAGGTTTCAAGTGATGACTATTGACCTTGAACATATTATTTGTTTCTAAACTCGTAATTTTAACTGCACCATAAGAAAAAATATTAGAAATAATAAAGGGCCCAATCCAAAGAGAGTACAACTTTCTAGGAAAAAGTTTCAAACATGAATGATAAAGAGGGACTTTGTCTCCAACATGAAACTCTTTTCTAGTAATTATTTGGTCATGAAGACTTTTCATCTTTTCTTTATAAATCCTTATATTCTCATAAGCACAATTCTGTATCTCTTTTAACGTGGTTCTAGTCTTTTAAGGTACTGAAAGGATAGGTGCCACCCATTTGTTATCCATAATGGGAAAAATTACTCTTGTATCATGGAGGATAATTTGCAAAACTTGCAAAACCAATGTTGATTGGTGCATGTCTTGGGGAATACATATGTGTTTTTCCATCTTTTTTATCTTGATAAAATCATAGCCATAACTCAAAGCCATGCTTAATCCGTTCTCATAGTCAAAATCAAAACTTAATGTACACACTTATCAACTTGGTTATAACATGTGATATAATAAAAATTACTATAAGGATATTTCATTACATCATAGCAATTAAAATCATTTCTTTCTTCTCCTATCTCCATAAAAAAACATCTTTGCTATAATTAATCTTTGTATTGATAGTTTTCAAGAATGGTCTCCCAAACTATATAAAAGTGTTGTTTGAAGAATCACAAAAGTCATGTTCCATATCAAGAATATAAAAGTCACATGAAATAGCTAAATTATCAATCTTGACTAGGACATCTTCTATCACACCAAGTGGATAAAAAAAACTATAATCCGTAAATTGTATTACAATACTAATTTTATTTAAAGGCTCTAGACTAAGAGAATCACAAACATGTTTAGGCATAACACTAATTGATACTCCTAAATCGCATAAGGCCCTTTAAAAACTAGCATTACTAATAACATATGGGATAATAAACGCATCTAGGTCCTTTTGCTTTAAAGGTATATTCTTTTGAACAACGATAGATATAACTTCATTTATACTTAACATCTCATGGCCTTTTAACTTGAAAGCTCTCTTGGTAGTATATAACTCCTTCTAGAATTTAGCATACTTGAAAATTTACTTGATAACATCAAACAAAGGAATGTTAAGTTCTACTTTCTTAAAGATCTCTAAAATTTATTTTTCTTTATCATCTTTCTTTGACCTAGAGGAATTCATAGGAAATGGTGGAATTGTTTTAAAATTGAAATTTAATAAGTGAGGGCTTACCTTTAGAGTGTTGGTTGTTATTTTAGTTTGGAAGGAAAATGATGTTTTTTCTTTATACTTAATTCAATTCCTAACTCTTCTTCTTCCTTCATCTTAATTCTTTTCAACCTTTGCTCTCCAAGTTCTTTTCTATTTTATAGCATGATTGCAATAACATTCTCTTTTGGATTCAATGCTTTGAAGAATAATTTTCCATTCATGTATGCTTCAAATTTCCCTACACTTGAAGCTACTCACCCTGCTTACTTCTCTAAGTTGTGAATGATTGACCTTGTTTTTTATTAAAAAGATATGATAGTTTATTGCAAGGTGATCTTGTTAGAAGCTAAGGTTTTCATCATCTTATGAAGATTATCTCTCAATAACCCTATAATATTGGAATTTATGATTGTAGGGGGCTGTCTTGCTTGATAATTCTGTTGGGACCAAAATTTATGAAACAATCGGCCTTGATTGCCTTGTTAAGGTGGGTTGCCATAATGTAAGTTAGGAATATCTCTCCATTCGGGATTGTATGCGTTGGAAAAGTGACATACTTGTCCTGAGGGTGTCTATTGAATGCTTCATCAATTGCATTAGCATGTTCAATATAATTTTCTTGCATTGTTGGGCACATATCCAAAGCATGTCCTTGTAAAGAGCACATGCTGCAAGCTTTCACCTACTATATACCTCCATAAGCCAAAAAATACATAAGAGAAGTGAGATCATTAACTTTATTCTTAAGGTTAGAAATATTTACCTTATTTACTCGTTTGCTTGAGAAGTCTCAATAAGTGCCAAATTGTTTTGATTTGATTGCTATATTTGAGTTCAATTGGTGTGTAACCTTAGCTATCTTATCTTTTAAAACCCATTCACTTGCCGCATCAATGATATTGCAATCAGTATACATTAATCCTTCATATAAATATTGAATGAGCAACCAATTGGTTATTTGATAATGAGGAAATTAAATGCATAATTGCTCAAATCTTTCTCAATACTCGAAGAGTGTCTCTCCATGAGATTGCTGAATCCCATATATTTTTTTTTCTTAATGTTAGCATCTTGAGAAATATTTTTCAAGAAAAATTTTCTTTATTATATTTCAAGTTCCCATAAAACATAGAAGAATAGAGAAAAACCATGTCTTTGTTGCCCTTTTAAAGAGAAGGGGAAAGTTTTCAACTTGACCTGTTTTTCATTAACTTCATTTGATTTCATGCTAACATAAATCATGTGGAACTACTTGAGATGAGTGAGAATCTTCTCCGGTTAGTCTATTGAATATTGACACTAATTATATAAAACCAGACTTGAGCTCAAAGTTGACATTATTGTCATTGTTTACATTTAACTACTTTAATAATTATTTTTCAAAAAAAATAGCCTTGTATGAAATATTCAAGCTTTGATATAGAGGAGAAAAATTATTGAAATAAAAACTTGGATGTTAGTTTGGATGTTTCGGAATGTAATTTGAACTTGTTTCTTCACAAAACCTGTTTGCTGGTAAAATTCATTTGACATCTTAAAAAATCATATCTCAGTCATATAAGATCTTTTTTCTGTGGTAAGTGGATAGATATTTGAGTCAAGAATCCAAAAAAAATTTATTTTGCATTAAATGGATTTTTTACCTCAAGATATTAAAGGTGAAATGGCCAAAAGTCAATATTAACAGATTATAAGATTTGGTTTTAAAGGCTATGATTTCTATGATTTTTTTCTATTTGAATTTAATACCTTAAATTTTTAGAAATGTATGGATGACACAACTTTAAAATTCCATTGAAATCACTTCATTTCAATCTCTAGAGCTTAAGCTTTGTACAAAACATTGATTGAGGTCAGATATCTTAATTACTTCTAATTTAATTCTTTTTGTATCTTTCATCCAATAATGCTTTCAAAACATGAAAAAAAAATATCAAAATAATTTATATATAAAACATAGGCAAAACTCTAGATAAATATGAGTGAAACTATTAAATAATATAGTTGCATCAAATATAGAGACTGAATATAATAAGTTGTAATAATTTATATTGTTTTGTGAGGAAAGCTATATAGCTTTCCTGACATGATTTAGCCTTTTGCTCCATAATTTATCTTTTTTGTTAATAAAAAAATACAAAATTAAATTCTTAATCAGCTTAATATTAAAAAAATAAAATCAACAAATATAATTTCAAAAAATAAACAAAAAAATAAAATAAAAAAATTATATAAAGAAATACTATAGCAACCTATAAATATATATAAAAAATAAAATTGAAAGAAAATTTTAAAAAGAAAATCATGTGAAGAAACACTATAGCAATCCACAGTGTTATAAAGAAAAAAAAATATAAAGTTAAATTCTTAAAAAACTCAATATTATAAAAATAAAATCAATAAAAGAAAATTTAGAAACAAATTATGAAAAAAGAAAATAACAAAATCAAAACTAAAAAAAATTAAACTACATAGGAAAATTTTTGTTGCAATCTACAATGTTTTGTGAGGAAAGTTATAGCTATAATTCTTAATTGGTTTAATATTAAAAAAATAAAATCAATAAAAATAATTTTAAAAAATTATTAAAAGAACCATATGGGGAAACACAAAAGGAATCCGCGGTGTTTTTTTTTTAAATACAAAGGTAAATTCTCAATCAGCTTAATATTAAAAAATAATATCGACAAGGATTTTTTTTTTAAAAAATCATTAAGAAAACCCCATGTGGAAAATGATTATAATAATACACAGTGTTTAAAGAAAAAAAAGCTAAATTCTCAACCAATTTAATATTTAAAAAAGTAAAATCAACAAAGATAGTTTTAGAAAAAAATCATTAAAAATAACAAAAAAAATCATAAAAAAACAAAAAAAATTAAAAAAATTAGAAAGCATTGTAGCAATATATAATATTTTGTGAAAAAAAGTTACAGTGTTTTCTTGAAATATTAACAAAAAAAACCATGTATGGAAATACTGTAGCAATTCTTAACCACCACATTATTAAAAAAATAAAGTTGATAAAGAAAATTTTAGAAAAAAATTATTCAAAAAACTTTCTGGGAAACTACTGTAGCAATCCACAATATTTTCAAGAAAAAATTATAAAGCTAAATTCTCAATTAACTCAATATTAAAAGAGTAAAATTAACAAAGATAACTTTGAAAAAAATCTTAAAAAATAGAAAAAATATAAGAAAATATTATAGCAATCCACAGTGTTTTATGAGAAAAACTACAATTATAATTTTTAACCAGCTCATTATTAAAAAAAATAAAATCAATAACAATAATTTTTAAAAAGAATCATAAAAAAATCTTATTTAGGGAAACACTGGAGCAATCTATAGTGTTTTAAAAAAACAAACTATAAAGTTAAATTCTCAACCAGCTCAATATTAAAAATAAAATAAAATAGATAAAATTTTGAAAAAATCATGCGGGGAAACACTATAATAATGCACAATATTTTAAAGAAAAAACAAACAAAGTTAAATTTTCAACAAGTTTATTTTTTTAAAAAATCAACAAACAAAGTATTGAAAAGAACCTGTGGTAAAAAACTAGAGCAATCTATAGTGTTTTAAAGAAAAAACTATGAAACTAAATTCTCAACCAGCTCATTACTAAAAAGGTAACTTTAAAAAAAATCATTAAAAATAAAAAAAATCAGAAAAAAATGAAAAAAAAATCAAGTGACAAACACTATAACAATACATAATGTTTTGTGAGAAAATCTATAATTCTAATTCTCAACCAGTATATTATTAAAAAAAATGACAAAAATAATTTTAGAAAAAAAACCATGTAGGGAAATACTATAGCAATCTAAAGTGTTTTAAAGAAAAAACCAACAAAGCTAAATTTTAAACCAGCTCAATATTAAAAAAATAAAATCTACAAAGAGAATTAAAAAAATCTTTAAAAAAATATAAAAAAACTAAAAAAATCATAAAAAGAGTAAAAAGAAACCATGTAGGGAAATACTATAACAATCCACAGTGTTTTATGAGGAAAGCGACAGTTATAATTCTCAACCAGCTTATTATTAGAAAATAAAATCAACAATAATAATTTTAAAAAATATTACAAAAAGATAAAAATCATGTTAAAAAATATTGTAACAATCCATAGTGTTTTAAAGCAAAAAACATGAAAGCTTAACTCTCAACTAGCTTATTACTAAAAAAAAATAAAATAGACAAAGATAATTTTGAAAAAAATATTAAAAATAACAAAAAAATCATATAAGAAATATTGTAACAATCTATAATATTTTGTGAGAAAAACTACATAGCTTTCTCTACATATTAATAAAAAAACAAAATAAAAAACAAAAACAAACTAAGTAGGGAAACACTATAGCAATTCACAACATTTTGTGAGGAAAGTTATAGTTGTAATTCTTAACTAGCATCTTATAAAAAAATAAAATTAAAAAAGATAATTTAAAAAAATATATTAAAAAACCATGTGGGGAAACATTATAGTGATCCAAAGTGTTTTAAAAAAAAAACTACAAAGCTAAATTCTGAACTAGCTCAATATTAAAAAATTAAAATCGATAAAGAAAATTTAAAAAAAAACTAACTAAAAAAAATTCATAAAAAATAAAAAAACCATATATGAAAATATTGTAGAAATCCAAAGTGTTTTATGAGAAAAATTATAATTATAATTCTCAACCAACTCATTATTAAAAAATAAAATCGATAACAATAATTAAAAAAGTTTTAAAAAATAAAAATCATGTGGGGAAACATTGTAGCAATCCATAATGTTTTAATTCTCAACTAACCCATTACTAAAAAAATAAAATTGAAAAAGATAATTTTAAAAAATAATTAAAAATAACAAAAAAAATTATAAAATAAACAACAAAATCAAATTTGAAATACTATAACAATTCATAATATTTTGTAAGAAAAGCTACATAGTTTTCCCCACATGTTAACAATAAAACAAAACAAAAAAACTAAGTAGTAAAACACTATAGCAATCCATAGTTGTAATTCTTAACTAGCATATTATTAAAAAAATAAAATCAACAAAGATAATTTTTTAAAAAAATTATTCAGAAAAATATGTGCGGAAACATTGTAGCAGTTTACATTGTTGTAAAGGAAAACTAGAAAGATAATTTTGAAAACAATCATTAAAAAAATAATAAAAAACAAGTGGGAAACACTGTAATAATCCATAATATTTTGTGAGGAAAGTTACATTGCTTTACTCATATGTTAACAAAGAAAAAAAAAAACAAACCATATAAAGAAAATTACAGCAATCCATAGTGCTTTGTGAGAAAAACTACAGTTGTATTTCTCAACTAGTATATTATTAAAAAAATAAAATCATCAAAGATAATTTAAAAACAAATCATGAAAAAATCCATATGGAAAAACATTTTAGTAATCCATAGTGTTTAAAGAAAAAAAACTACAAAACTAAATTGTTAACTAGCTCAATATTAAAAAAATAAAATCGATAAAGAAAATTAAAAAAAATAATTAAAAAATAAAAATATCATAAAAAAGTAAGTGAATTAAAAAATATCTTAAAAAATAAAAAATAATTTAAAAAAACACTGTAATAATTCATAATATTTTATGTGAAAAGCTATAGTTATAATTCTCAAACAGCTTATTATTATAATAATGAAAATGAAAAAAGATAATTTTGTAAAAAGTCATTAAAAAATTCTAAGAGGAAAAACGCTATAGCAATTTATATTATTTTAAAGAAAAAAATAAAGTTAAATTTTTAGCCAACTCAATATTAAAAAAAAAGAGTTGACAAATTTAATTTTGAAAAAAAATCATTAAAAAATAGAAAAAAGGAAAAAGAAAAGGAAAGGAAAAAAACAAAAAAAACCATGTAGTGAATATTATAGTAATCTACAGTATTTTGTGAGGAAAACTGCATTTCAAATTATGAATCAATTCATTATTAAAATTTTAAAATTAACAAAGATAATTTAAAAAATAAGAAAAATGCATGGAAACACTTTAGCAATTCACAATGTTTTAAAGAAAAATACTACAAAGTTAAATTATCAACAAACTCAATATTAAAAAAAAATTAACAAAGATAATATTGAAAAAAATAATTTTAAAAAAACTCATGTGGAGAAATATTATAGCAATCTAAAATGTTTTTTTTTAAAAAAACTACAAAGCTAAATTCTTAACCAAGTCAATATTAAAAAAATAAAATTAACAAAGATAATTTTGAAAACAAATCATTTAAACAAAACAAAATAAAGAAAATTATAGAACAAAAAAATAAAAAAATATCATATGAAAAACCATGAAGGGAAACAATGTTGCAATCCACAGTTTTGTGTGAGAAAAGCTATAATTGTGGTTTTAAACCTGTTCATTATTAAAAGATAAAATAAAATAACAATCTTGAAAAAAATCATTAAAAAAACCATGTGAAAAAAATACTATAGCAATCCATAATATTTTAAAGAAAAACACTACGAAGCTAAATTATTAATAAATTTAATATTAAAAAAATAAAATCAACAAATACAATCTTAAAAAAAATCTATGTGGGGATACATTGTAACAATCCAAAGTATTTTAAAGAAAATACTACAAAGTTAAATTATTAACTAATTCAATATTAAAAAAATAAAATCGACAAAGATAATTTAAAAAAGTCATAAAAAAATAAAAAATATCATAAAAAAAACAGCCTTATAGAAAAACTTTGTAATAATTCATAGTGTTTTATAAGAAAAGTTACAATTATAATTATCAACAAACTCATTATTAAAAAAAAATCGACAAAGATAATTTTAAGAATTCATTAAAAAAATCAATGTAGAAAAACAATGTTACAATCGATATTATTTTTAAAAAAATTATAAAGTTAAATTTTTAATTAACTTAATATTAAAAAAATAAAATTAACAAAGATAATGTAAAAAATAATTATAAAAATTATAAAACAAAAAATATAAACTGAAAAAATATTATAAAAAAAATTGACCCACCATGCTGTATAGAACGTTAAAGAATCCAAAAACACGAGAACTAATGCACGCAGTTAAGTGAATCTATACAGAACTTGAATACAAATGATTGCAACTATAAGACATATAAATGAAATTTTAATGATTGTAACATTTAGCTTGCATTGTGTGGATTGGAAGAACAAATAATGGTAGATTTATTTATGGTTACTATGTCCATGTAATGGTAGATTTATTTATTGGATGAATTCAAAACCCATATCTGTCTTCTTTAACAACAACAAATAAAATAAAATAAAATAAACCAATCAATTCATTTTTTTCATCAAGGAAAAATCTTTAGAAGATTTGTTTTGTTTTTTTTTTTAAAGAAAGATATATGTAAACATCAAGGACATAACTTTAAACCCTCTCGGCTTGGAAGAACTTGAATATGGAGAAGACTTGCAGGCATAGCCATAGTCCTTTGTCAATTTTTAATTAATGGTATCAAATATCAACGAAGTAAAAGAGACGCCAGTTAACATAGCTTGCATTTGTGAGAAAGCTGGATCGGGAGGGAAATAGATTTTTTATTGCATTGCTTGAACACTTAGCTTATACAGGACAGCTAATATATCATACAATATTTTACAAGAGAGAAGGATTCGACGGCGTGCTCTTCACGGGGCGACGTTTGAGACTCCTTCGTTGACTAGAGAGGATCATTATTTCTTTTTTTAAAAAAAAACAGTAGCTAGTAAACAAGCACATAAATAAGAACACGTAATTAAGAACATGCACTTCCAGAGGCAAGGGAAAATAATTCTTCAATTTCTGGCTGTGAACTTAATATGGATGCCATCGCCAAATGAAATGATAGGGGTCCGAGATACGTCTCCTCCCTTCACTTTGGTAAAACTGGCATTAAGAAAAAAACACAAAAAACCCAGAGAGTTAACAAAAAGATCTGCCATAAATTTAACTTCCGTGGTGTCACTGTTCAAGCATGAGCAGTAGTCCGAGAGTAAGAGAAAAATCAACTCCACCTGTACTTAGTGACCAGGACATGCAGGAAAGTGGACAAGACCAGTTTGCTGTACTCTGCCCCAGCACATTGTCTCGTGCCGCCACCAAATGGCATGAAATTCTTGGAAATAGTAACTTGATCAAGGTCCTATTTAGCATTGCAGAAACAATAAGAAGAAAAATTCAGCAGTTATAAAAGCATGATTCTATTAACATTATGGTAAATTGAATCTATATTAAAGTTTGACTGGAGAAATGGAGATGTACCTTCCAGCGCCATGGGTTGAATGTAACTGGGTCCTTGAATGTCTCAGGATTTAACTGAATAGCAGGGGTAACAAGCATAACTGTCCAACCAGCTGGGACGGTGTATCCTGGAGATTTCTCACAGAATCAATTGAAATGAACATTTTGGAAATAGAAAGCGAAGAGATTTTTGAGTTAAGAACTGGCAGGTGCATACCTTTGACCTGGAAATCTTTCAACGCCTTACGGAATAAACCAGGAGGGATGTTGGAGATTCTAAGTGTTTCATTGACAACCTGCGTATCATAATTAACATCGCGTGATTAAGAATACAAGTCATCTACCAAAAAATAATGAAAAACACGGTTTTTATTCCAAGGCAAGAGGACCATGTTAATTTAAGAATGTGGAGACGAACCATTTGTGTGAAAGTCATTGATCGGTACTCCTCCCATGTGAGGCGGGAGTTTGGATTTTCCCTTTTCTTCACAATCGCCTCATGCTCAGCCTGATCGATTAAATTACCCAATTAGCGCGGGACATGGTGTGAATAGAGAATGGTGGCATCTTCAAATTGGAAGCTTAAAATTCGATGTTATTAGGGTATGTACACGTACTCTCAATTCCTCAACTACTCGAGGGTTCTCTGTAAGAAACTTGAATGCAAGAGTTAGGGTGGTTGACATGGATTCAAAGCTGGCAAACAAGATCCCGAACATTTGTTGGGGGATGAAATCCACAGTCAAGAACTTCTCGGTCTTCATATCATCAATGGCTTGATCAAGAAAATCTCCCCGACGCTTTGATGGGTCGTTGAGCCTCTCCATCAGCGTATCCTTGAGCATTTTCAACATGTTCTCTCGGTCCTGAATCAATAGAAAGGTATGATATTGAATGGTCATTCCTGAGCAGTGATTACCAAATATGAGCAAATTTAAAGGTTCAGGGACTACTCTGTTTACCTGCATGCACTTGTGGAACGAAGTGCCAGGAATATTCAAAGGCAAGGAGATGAAACTGTTCAAGATCTTTGTATAATTCTCACTGAGCTTCTCTTTCGAGTTCTCGGCATCATAACCAAATATTTTGTTTGCAGTAAAGTTAAAAACCATCTAAAGCAAGAAAAAGCAGGTTAGGGTTACGAAGACACGTGAGAAAATATTCATCAATACAGTGTAGCAACTGAAAGTTAAAAGTGCACTCACGACAGAGATAACTTGTTTGACGTCAACAGGTCCCTGAGAAGCCCACTTTGCCAAGTTGGTGTGAAGCATGTCTTCGATTTTAGGAAGCAATGATTCTCTAAGGCTCTCAACACCAAAGTGGTTCAAAGTTATGCTTCTCAAGTATTTGTGAACTTTACCGATTGCGTTCACCCTCGTTTCACCCTCGAGAGCGAAGAATTTGGCAAAGGAATCCAAATACCATAGCTCAACCAAGGTTCCTTCGTGTTGCAAGATGTACTTGTTCATTTCATAGTCAGTGGACACGATGATAGGCCTTCCAACCAAGCTGGTTTTAAAGATCGGTCCATACCTGAAACAGGGAGATTAATATGAATCTGTTAGTAGCGAATAAAGGAGGCAAGTATATATGATTTAATTATGAAATAAGATGCTCTGTTTTTTCTTTTTCCTCGCAAACTGTGCTAGCCAGCATATTACTTTTGCATCCTTTTCTTGACGAATGGATGAAGGTCTAGAGATTTTCCAGGAATGATGAACTGCAGAGTTTCTCCAATGAGGGGCCAGCCCATGGAACCTGGAGGGAGAACTCCTTCGATTTTTGGGCTTCTCCATTTGAAAAGCAGGTGAGTATAGTATATCACCACCAATGCTACAACAACCAATCCAATTGCCCACATCTTTTTGCCTGATCACTCTCTCCCTCTTGAGCTAATGGATGTAAGCAAGAGAATGAAAGATAAGAGAGAATGTTAATGAAGAGGTGGATGAAGAATGGTGCGACTACAAAGCATTATATACTACTCCAGGTACGTGGTAATAGCATCTCCAAGTCAAATACTATTTAGAAAAGCCAAGTTGGAATATAGTTTTTAATAGAATAGATATATGTATATGTATATGTGTGTGTATATATATATGTATATGTATACATATGTATATGTATACATATGTATATGTATATTGTTTATGTATTTTCCAATGAGAAAGAGATATTTATAAAAACTTATTATATGTAAATATATTTAATACATAATTATTTTAATAATCTAATATGATTTTATTGACTTGACAGGTCTAATAATAATTTGTATGATTTTTAATTAATTTAATATTAAAATAAAAAATTAAGTTAATTTGATTTAGATGAACTTGATATATCTATGAATAGTATTTAATAATACTTTTATAAGATACACACAAACATACACACGGAGAGTAAATGGCATGCTCACGTGTTGTGATACTTTTATGAAATAAATATGCTTAATAATATTAAAATCATAAATCAATGCTAATAAGTAATAGAAATTAAAGGTGTGATAGTGTTAATATTTCATGAGAAAAAAAATGTTGTGTTGGTGATAAAAAACTTAAAAAATAAATAGAATGAGGTGTAGCGATCCACGATGTTTATGAAGAAAGTTACAATGTTTTTTAATATAATTTAATTTTTATGTTATATGATTTAATTTCTTTGTTAATAAAAAGAAAAAAAAATATAAAGCTAAATTCTTAACCAGCTCAATATTAAAAAAATAAAATGAACAAATAATATTTTAAAAAAATAAAAAGAAAATAAAAAAAACTAATGTAGGGAAATATTATAGCAATTCATAGATATAAAAAAAAATTGATAGACAATTTTGAGAAAATAATTAAAAAAATATGTGGGGAAATATTATAGCAATCCAAAGTGTTTTAAAGTAAAAAGTACAAAGCAAAATTCTCAACCAACTGAATATTAAAAAAATTAAATCCATAAAAATAATTTTTTTAAGTCATAAAAAAACCATATAGCAATAACAATTCACAGTGTTTTGTGAGCAAAGCTACAGTTGTAATTCTCAACCAGCTCAATATTAAAAAAATAAAATTAACAAAAATAATTAAATAAAAATTATGAATAGAAACACTATAGCAATTTATAACATTTTAAAGATAAACTACAAATCCAAATTCTCTACAAGCTCAGTATTAAAAAAATAAAATTGAAAAAATTAATTTTGAATAAAATCTTTAAAAAAATTCATAAAAATAACAAAATAAAAAAGATCATAAAAAACCATGAAGAAAAAAATTATAGCAATCCACAATACTTTATAAAGAAAGCTATAGTCATAATTTTCTATCATCTCATTTTTGAAATATTAAATTGATAAAGATAAATTTTTTATTTTTTTTTTAAAATATATGAAAAACATAATACAGTAATTCGTGGTGTTTAAGAAAAAAACTATAAAACTAAATTCTCAATTCTCAATATTAAAAAAAATAAAATTGATAAAGATAATTTAAAAATATTATTAAAAAAACAAAAAATATCATAAAAAAATAATATAGAAAAACACTATACAATACACAATATTTTATAAGGAATGCTACTTGTTATTAAAAAAAATCAATAAATATAATTTTAAAAAATTATTAAAAAAACAATGTGGAAAATACTATAGCAATCCATAGTATTTTTTTTAAAATTATAAATTTAAATTCTCAACTTGCTCAACGTTAAAGAAATGAAATAAACAAAGATAATTTTATAAAAAATATTAAAAAACAAAAAAATATTATATAGGAAAACACTATAATAAACCACAATGTTTTATGATGAAAACTACATTTATAATTCTTAACTGACTTATTATTAAAATATTAAAATTAAAAAATATAATTTAAAAAAATCATTAAAAAAATAATGTGAAAAATACTGTAGTAATTCATAGTATTTTAAAGAAAAAACAATAAAATTAAATTATCAACCAACTTAATATTAAAAATTGAAAATCAACAAAGATAGTTTTGAAAAAAATCGTTAAAATAAAATAAAATCATAAAACAAATAAAATAATAAAAAGAATAAAGAAATAAAAAAATAATGTAAAGAAACACTATAGAAATCTAAAGTATTTAATGAGAAAAATTACAGTTGTAATTCTTAAACAACTTATTATTAAAATATTAAAATTGATAAAGATAATTTTAAAAAACTCATATGGAAAACAATAGTGGTAATTCATAATATTTTAAAGAAAAAACTATAAACTTAAATTCTCAACCAATTTAATATTAAAAAAATCATTAAATATAATTTTAGAAAAAATAATTAAAAATAGAAAATATCATAAAAAAGAATAAACAAAATAAAAAACAAACCAAAATAATGTAGGGAAACACTATAATAATTTATAGTGTTTAGTGAGGAAAACTATAGTTGTAATGCTTAATCAATTTATTATTAAAATATTAGAATTGATTAAGATAATTTTAAAAATAATCATTAAAAAAACCTATGGAAAAAAACAGTAAAATCATCCACAGTGTTTTAAAGAAAAAAAATTACAAAGTTAAAGTATCAACCAACTTAATATTAAAAAAATAAAATCGATAAAGATAATTTTAAAAAATAATCATAAAACAAAGAAATAAAATAAAAATATCATAAGAAACAAAAAAAATCATGTAGAAAAAATACTGTAGCAATCCATAATGTTTTGTGAAGAAAATTATAGTTGGAATTCTTATCCAACTCATTATTAAAAAAATTAACAAAAATAATTTTAAAAACAAATCATAAAAAACCTTACGAAGAAACAATGCAGCAATCATAATGTTTTAAAAGAATTACAAAACTAAATTTTGAACGATTTAAATATTAAAAAAATAAAATTTAAAAAGATAATTTAAAGAAATTATAAAAATAAAAAATAAAATAAAAAAATATATCAAAAAAACTCTGTAATAATCTATAATATTGTGTGGATATATATATATATATATACACACGTGTGTAGTTTTTGTAAATGAAATAATAAAATGATTTTTTATATATCACCATCGTTGAAACGTGTGAAATAGGCTTTAAATAATCAAAATAATATTTATTTATTTATTATTTATTTTTTTATTTAACATGACCCACTTTCAAAACTGCCGGTGTGGACTTGGTTTAGAATAGAACAAGAAAGTGTCTGGCATCGATGGAAGAAATCCTCAGCTACTATATTTTAATTAGGGCAACAATTGATATTCATGGAAATTAAATTAATTTGACTAGCATAAAAGAAATATAACATGAATGAATCAGGAATGCGGATAAAGTATGAGGTTTAATGCTTGACTTTTTAGCACCAATAGTAGCAGAGCCATTTCGGGGGTGTTTAATATCGTGGTTGGAGGTGAGGTTTATCTACACCCATAATTTTTTATATTTCGTAAAGTTTTTACTATAATTTTTTGATGGTGAGTTTTATCATTGCCTGTGATGCAACTACAGGTTACAAGAAGCAGCCAATTACTGCTTCTTGTGATAGAAACATAAACGAACAATGAAGTATACCTTTACATTTCATTTAATTTTTTCACTGAGCAGTGGAGTGATAAAATAAAAAAAATATTTTTTTATTTTTAATAGTATTTTATTTAAAAAATTAGTATTAAATATTATTAAACAAAAATAATAATGTTGTATTTACAGAATGTGATCGCAATCTCAATTTTATTCTTAATTATATTGTATTTGATATTGTTGAGCTCCTAAGAAATTTGTGGAAATTATAATTTTTATTGGATATATTTCATACGTGATGAAATTATAAATAGTTTAATGGAACAATAAAAAATATTTTATATAAAATATTATTTATTTTATGTTATAATAAAAATAGTTAAATCTATAATATTTAAATTAAAAACCATCAATATTAATATATATTTTTTAAAATTATTTTATAACTTCAATTTCAAAAATATTCTTAATTAAATATTTATAAAATTAAATCAATTTTAATTAAAAATAATTTTTATAAACTAATTTTTTTCATATTATAATCATATAAGCTACATGATGCCAACTTTTTTCATAGCCGGAGTTATTCCCGATGATTTTCAGCAATCAATTAGTTTCTTGACCCATTCCAGTTAAGCTTGCACCCGACGTTGTATAAAAAAGGCAATAATGAAAACAAGTGGTCGATTAAAATAGGCATCAATTGTTTCCAGTCAAATATGGATTTCTCCCTTTTTTTATATATAATATTATTTGCCTTAGATGTATTCACGAGAGGCTTTTTTTTTTTACTTTTTTTAAAATTTTATAATTAGGATATTATTTCAAAATAAAAAGTTAATATAAAATGATAAAATCATAAAAAAGAAGAAGCAAGTGGATATATCTCCATAATAGCTAACCCAATCTCTTGGACTGTCTTGAGCTAATCTTGAAAATAAGTAACTGCCAAATGAATGGAGTTATTTGATTATAGTTTATATAATTTATGCTTGGTAATATCTAGGGACGCAAAGGGGTCCCATATTTTCTACTGTCGTTTCCATAACCATGACCGGCCTGTAACTCTTACCATTAATCTACTAATTTGTATCACCGTCTAAAATATTTGCTCTGATTTGGACGCAAAACTAGAGAGTTATTCAAGCAAAGTAATGTGGGGCCCATAACTAGCTTGCTCGATAGCTGATGGAGACGTCGATGATCTGATATTTTTTATTTTGTTTTCTAATTCTTCGTTTTTCCCCCCTGGCGAATCTGAATGTCTAATACAGCAGACTTAAATTCTGTTTATTTCATCTGATAATTGACATGGAGAAAACACATGGGAAGGTGTCCATTGATTATTGAAGGAATAAAACAAAACGAAGGACAATTTCTGTATTTAAAAAAAAAAATATTACAAGTTGCTGTTGTAACCATTAAACTTATTGTCTTGAAACCACCCCACAACTCAATCGCTCCACTGCTGAAGAGGTCTGAAACTCCAAACTTTCATAAACCAAACCAGGTAAGGTCTATCTATCCTCTTTCCGGTGAGAAAGCACAAAGGAAAGCTTCTTCATTTATGCTTTGGCTGTAAACTTAATATGGATACCATCACCGAATGAAATGATAGGGGTCCGAGAGACGTCTCCTCCCCTGATCTTAGTAAAGCTGGTATTTAAAAATATATATTCAAAGAGTTAATACAAATAATTATGGCATAAAGTTAAATTTCCCGTTGCCAACGTTCAAGAATGGCGACTATTAAGAGAAAAAAAAACAAATCTCTACCTGTATTTGGTGGCCAAGATGTGAAGAAAAGTCGACAAGACCAGTTTGCTGTATTCTGCCCCAGCGCATTGTCTCGTGCCGCCACCAAATGGCATGAAATTCTTGGAGATGGTAACTTGGTCAAGGTCCTGTAGAGAATTAGAAAACCAACAGGTATCAATAAAAAGCAGCCGTGAAAGAATGAATGGCACGCATATATATGATGATGATGACAGTGAATCAAATTCAATCCACCCTAAGGTTTTATAACAGAAAAACCTCCCACCTGCCAGCGCCATGGATTGAATGTGACTGGATCCTTGAAGGTATCAGGGTTCAACTGAGTAGCAGGGGTAACGAGCATTACTGTCCAACCAGCTGGAACAGTGTATCCTGGACATTTCGCAGACGATCAATTAAATTGAACAATTTCGAAGAAGTAAACCTTAGAGATTTTAAATAAAGAATTGGTAGTGTACCTTTGACTTGGAAATCTTTCAGTGCCTTTCGGAACAAACCAGGTGGGATGTTGGAAATTCTAAGCGTTTCGTTGACAACCTGTGAATGATTGGTCACATTTCATAAGAATATAAGATTATCTTGTTAACGCAAAAAGAAAAAAAAGGAAAAGGAAAAGAGATGTTAATGGAAAGTTGGAATACAAAAGAACAATTTTTTAGAACGTGGAGACTAACCATTTGCGTGAAAGTCATTGATCGGTACTCCTCCCATGTGAGGCGGGAGTTTGGATTTTCCCTTTTCTTCACAATCGCCTCATGCTCAGCCTGATCGATTAAATTACACAATTAGCGCGGGACATGGTGTGAATAGAGTGGTGGCATCTTCAAATTGAAACCTTAAAATTCGATGCTATTAGAGGACGTATACATACTCTCAATTCCTCAACTACTCGAGGGTTCTCTGTAAGAAACTTGAATGTGAGAGTTAGGGTGGTTGACATGGATTCAAAGCTGGCAAACAAGATCCCGAACATGAGTTGGGGGATGAAATCCACCGTCAAGAACTTCTCAGTCTTCATATCATCAATGGCTTGATCAAGAAAATCTCCCCGACGCTTTGATGGGTCGTTGAGCCTCTCCATCAGCGTATCCTTGAGCATTTTCAACATCTTCTCTCGGTCCTGAATCAATAGAAAGGTATGTTATTGAATGGTCATTCCTGAGCAGTGATTACCAAATATGAGCAAATCTCAAGGTTCAGGGACTACTCTGTTTACCTGCATGCACTTGTGGAACGAAGTGCCAGGAATATTCAAAGGCAAGGAGATGAAACTGTTCAAGATCTTTGTGTAATTCTCACTGAGCTTCTCTTTCGAGTTCTCGGCATCATAACCAAATATTTTGTTTGCAGTAAAGTTGAAAACCATCTACAGCAAGAACAGGCAGGTCAGGGTTAAGAAGACACGTGAGAAAATATTCATCCATACCAGTGTATCAACTGAAAGTTAAAAGTGCACTCACGACAGAGATAACTTGTTTGACGTCAACAGGTCCCTGAGAAGCCCACTTTGCCAAGTTGGTGTGAAGCATGTCTTCGATTTTAGGAAGCAATGATGCTCTAAGGCTCTCAACACCAAAGTGGTTCAAAGTTATGCTTCTCAAGTATTTGTGAACTGTACCGATTGCGTTCACCCTCGTTTCACCCTCGAGAGCGAAGAATTTGGCAAAGGAATCCAAATACCATAGCTCAACCAAGGTTCCTTCGTGTTGCAAGATGTACTTGTTCATTTCATAGTCAGTGGACACGATGATAGGCCTTCCAACCAAGCTGGTTTTAAAGATCGGTCCATACCTGAAACAGGGAGATCAATGTGAATCTGTTAGTAGCGAATAAAGGAGGCAAGTATATATGATTTAATTATGAAATAAGATGCTCTGTTTTTTTTTTTCTTTTCTCGCAAACTGTGCTAGCCAGCATATTACTTTTGCATCCTTTTCTTGACGAATGGATGAAGATCTAGAGATTTTCCAGGAATGATGAACTGGAGAGTTTCTCCAATGAGGGGCCAGCCCATGGAACCTGGAGGGAGAACTCCTTCAATTTTTGGGCTTCTCCATTTGAAAAGCAGGTGAGTATAGTATATCACCACCAATGCTACAACAACCAATCCAATTGCCCACATCTTTTTGCCTGATCACTCTCTCCCTCTTGAGCTAATGGATGTAAGCAAGAGAATGAAAGATAAGAGAGAATGTTAATGAAGAGGTGGATGAAGAATGGTGCGACTACAAAGCATTATATACTACTCCAGGTACGTGGTAATAACATCTCCAAGTCAAATACTATTTAGAAAAGCCAAGTTGGAATATAGTTTTTTATAGAATAGATATAGTTTTTTTTTATGTATTTTCCAATGAGAACATGATATTTATAAAAACTTATTATATGTTAATATATTTAATATATAATTATTTTAATAATATAATATGACCTTGTTGGCTTGACTAATTTAAAAATAATCTGAATAATTTTCAATTAATCTAAAATTATATTATAAAATAAAAACAAAAATAAAAAATTAATTTGAGACAATTTAGATAAACTTATTAAATCTATGATATAAATAATAAAATTAAGATAATTTTATAAAAAATAAATGATAAGAACATAGATCTTTAAAAATAAAATCAAGGGAATAAAACAAAAAATATACATATAAAGAGGTTTTTTTTTATAAAAACTTATATATAACCCTAGCTGAAATATGTAAAATAGACGTCAAACAACCGAAATAATATATATATTTTTATTTAACATGGACGTTTTCAAAACAGCCGGTGTGGACTCGGTTTAGAATAGAACAAGAAAATGTCTGGCATCGACGGAAGAAATGATCAGCTGCTATATTTTAATTAGGGCAACAGTGGATGTTCATGGAAATTAAATTAATTTGACCAGCATAAAAGAAATATAACATAAATGTTCAGGTCTTGAATGGAGACTCAGGAATGTGGTTAAGTATGAGGTTGAATGCTTGACTTTTTAGCACCAATCATAGCAGAGCTATTTCATAGTCTTCTGTCATCGGAGTTATTGCCAATGATTTTCAGCGATCAATTAGTTTCTTGACCCATTCCAGTCAACATAAGCTTGCACCCGACGTCGTTTAGAAAAAAAGAAGCAATAATGAAAACAAGTGGTCGATTAAAATAGGCGTCAATTGCTTTTAGTCAAATATGGATTACACACCAATCCCATCTCTCTATCTCTCTCTCTCTCTCTCTATATATATATATATATATATATGTATGTATGTATGTATGTATGTATGTATGTATTCAACATTCAATGAAAGAATATTTGATATTATTATTTTTAAAAATTAAATGTTCAACTCCAACATGAGTTTTGTACAAGGTAATTTGATATTTTAGATCAGAGAAGAGGTCCTTTGTCAACTTATGAACTAAAAAACAATAGTAGGAGTATAGGATTGCCAAAAGCGGCGTCTCAAGTCTATAAATTTAAAAAAATTAAAAAATTAATGCAGTTTTAAATCATCAAATATATAAAATAAAAAAATTCATCTAATTTTATTCATTAAACTTATTGACTTGAATAAATAAAACATAAATCCAGATCCAAAAAAACTCATAATATAAAAAATAAACACAAATACAATTAATTAAATAAACTCCCACTCTAAAAAAAAATAACACAAAGCCAAACACATCAACAATATTATTTTAAAATAAATATTTTTATTTTAAAATATAAAATTCATATATATATATATATGAATTAAAATAATATCTTGAAAAATTAAATACAAATAAAAAACAAATTCAACAAAAAATTATATTAAAAAATGGTATGAAAAACTCATGATATAAATCATAATATCAAGATAAACTCATAAAAAAAATTAAAAACAAATACAAAATTAATATTTTAAAAAATAAAAATATAGAACGACAAGATCATACAAAGCTTAATTCTTAATAAATCAAATATTAAAAGAAAAAATCATGAAAATAAAATAAATTATAGAAAAGCATCTAAAGATACGAGGGTGAGAAAAAATTAATTAGAGAGAAAATAAAGATTTGATCTGACCATGCTCCATAGCCGATCTTAATTTTTTTAAGAAAAAAACTTAAGAACATAGACTATTTTAATATTTTTATGAAATAAAAATTATAAGTGTAAATAAAATTTTTTATGAAAATATCTAATAATCATCCATGTAAATAAATAAATAAATAAATTCATTTATAATAACTAGAAAAAGTTAAAAAAAAATCAAGAGATCGACACAAATCAAAATATTTGATCTCACAAAAGAAAATATTTATCTATTTATGTCCACTGAACTTATTTATTAAAATTAATAAAAAAATATAGATAAAAGCATATAAAAAAAATTAAGTGAATAAAATTAAAGAAAAAGGAACCGTGCATAACCGAATATATCATACATATTATTTCTAGAAAACAAAACTTATTTATATAAAATCAAATAAAAATTCTTCAAAAGTTAAATACAAAATAATATTTAAAAAAAAAACCTTTATCTTAAAAAACTTGCAAAACTCCTAGTCGACATGATAAAACTAAGGAAATTGAAGTAACCACAAAACCTTTATTTTCAAAAAATCATAATGAAGAATGAAAAAATTATAAAATTATAAAAAATTAAGGAAAAAAAAGAACTTTGAACTATATTGACACTTAAAACTTGTGATCTATATCATTAAATTAGAAAGCATGTCAAATGGAAAAATGGTAAACCTTAATCCCGAACAAGTCAAATACCAAAAGATTTAATTGGGGAAAAAATTGACTACATGAAAAAATAATTAAAAGAATAAGGATGAAAATCAAAATAAATAAATTTGAAGGCATTTGAGAAAAATTAAATTGAAGGGTTAAATTAGAAAAAAAAACTTCAACAAAAAGAAAAGAAAATCCAAAGAATGAGACTTAAATTGAAAAAAATAAGACAACATAAACTTTCATTAAAAGATGAAATTGAAAACCAATAAAATTTTAACAAAAAAGATAAAGGTGAAAATAAGAAACCAAAATAATAAGGATTATATTGGAAAAAAATAACGTATGACCTCTTCTAATTCAAGGACTGAATTGAAAATATAAAAACCTTTTCTACAAGGGCTAGGGATGAAAATAAGGAATAAAAAATATAAAAATTGAAAATGAAATTAAAAAAAGAAGAAGATGATTTACATGTACTTTCTCTATAATAGAGAGAAAAGAAGGAAGAAAAAAAAGGAACAATGACTAATGATAAAATATTTAACCATTGCCACACATCACAGAATATAACAACGCTTCTAAATACATGATGGCAATTTAGGTTTTAATAACTAATGGTATCATACATGTTGTTCAAATGATGCAAATACCATCCACTCGTTAACAACGTTTCAAATTTAAAAAAAAAATCAATGTCAAATTACCAAAACAACCTCCATTACTCTCGAAATAACAAATAAACTAGTGTGAAATGACTAAAAGATCCCTAAATACATAAATGATCTTTTTTATCTTTTCTAAGTGTAAATTCATATTTTTATTATAGCTTAGAAAGTAAAAAAATCAAAAGCCCTTGGTCAACAACTTAAATATTTTCTGACATTTAGGATAAGAAAGTTTTTTTTCTATTCAAAAGTTTCCAAAAAGTAAAAAAGAAACATTTGATCAACAAGTTTAAATTTTATTAACGTTTAGGATACAATAATATTTTTATTATACAAATAAACTTAAAAAGACTAAAATACTCAACTTCAATTATTTAATGACTATTAAGCCTATAAAAAAAATCAAGACACCCTCGCATCCAAGGCTTTTATTTTTTTCAATCAAACGGTAAAATAATAATTTCATTGTATATAAAAAGACAAAAATACTCCATCCCAAGCCTTTAAAGTTGCGAAAATAAAATGTGGTATCTTTTGATTCATAATACACATACAATAGATTTTTAACATGAATTAATTTTTTTTGTTAATTACTGACCTACTAAATTAATCATTTTTGTCCTTTTTATGCATGATGAAGATTTTATAAGTTAATATATTCTATAATTGTTGATATGTTAGAAAAAACTCTTGGTTAACACATTTTAAAAGTCTTTTAGGTATAATAGTATTTTTATTGTATAAATAAACTTAAAAAGACTAAGATACTCCTTTTCAATTTTTTAATAACTATTAAGCCTATGAAAAAGACTAAAACACCTCCACATTCAGGGCTTTTATTTTTTCAATCAAATAACAAAATAGTAATTTCATTGTATATAAAAAGACAAAAATACTCTATCTTAAGCCTTTAAAGTTGTGAAAATCTACCATGTTGTCTCTTAATCCACAGTATACATACAATAGATTTCCAACATGAATTAGAGTTTTTGTTAATTGTTGACCTATTAAATTAATTATTTTTGTATTTTTTATGTACAATTAAGATTTTATAACAAGTTTAATAGATTCTATTATTGTTGACCTACTAAAAAAACTCTTGGTCAACACGTTTAAAAAATCTTTGGGGTACACGACACAATCAAAAGATTGATGTCTTCTTCCAAGAGAAGAAGTATTGAAGTAATAAATAACCCAGCAGTACCATGGTCGAACCATAGGGAGACTAATTAAATAAATTGTAAATAACAATAACAACAACAATAATAGTAATAGTAATAGTAATAAAGAAGTTGATGAGAACTTTGAGATAGAAGATCAATATGAGGATCAAACAATGATAAAAACAAATATCAAGGTTAGAGGATTCATTAATGGTATTTTAAACAAGTATAGTATAAACTCTTATTATTCAACTGTAAACCACACACAAGAAGGCTCCAATCAGATTATAAATGATTAATATAATTACATTAGTTATCTTATTTGAATAATGCTAATACTTATAAATGTTGTTAGGTATTCATGATTATAACTTATGTTAACAACAAATCAAATTCCTTTCATAGCACAAATGTCGGTTACATCATATAGTTGAGCTATGAAAGTACCAAGTATTTATTATACCAAGTGTCATATAATATAAATCTAGATTAACTGTTTAACAAGCAACTTATTAAAAGTAAAAAAGATAACAAATACAAAATATTTTAGTATCAAACTTTAAATTCCATGTGAAGTTTACACTATATTTATTCTTATACTATTAGTGTAACCTTTTCACCTTGGCATAATAAACTTAGCTAAACATAATGAAATAGAAAAATATAAATAAACAAGATAAAAATATAAATAAGATAAAATTTAACTAAGTAAATGAAAGAAAATGAAAGACATAAATAAGATATTAATGAATATAAAACTTAAACATTACAATAAAAAAAAAGCAAGAGTATGATCTTTATATGAAAACTAAGATTCTAAATAAATGAAAATTTTTTTCCTTTTATAGTTCAAAATTAGAAATTATTAATTTGATGATTAATTGATGAGTAGATTGTCATATTTTGACTTGATGACAATCCTTATCTTCTTGTCTAAATAAAATGTCATTGATAATGTCAAAATCTACACCAAATTTTCACATAAAAGTTTTAGAAAATTGTTTTAGTTTTCTAGGAAAAAAAATCGAGATCATTTGGATTTCTAAAACTCGAGATATTGGCTGAACACTGAACAGTGTCTGGCTGTAGGACATATTCAAACTTTTATATTGTTGCTAAGATTTGAACTTCCAAACAACAGAATTGAGTCTTGACTTTTTATGAAAGTTTTAGGTCTATGTCTTAACTTTTCATCCATATAAAGTAGATATCAATCTAAGATTCACAACTCCAAATATGACCCAATTACCGAACAGTGTTTTCAGTTTGAACTGCACCAACACCTCTTTTCTAAGTTTAGCCATTTCTTTGTCCTTTTAATTTTAATACTTCAAATCATCGATTAATCCTTTTATTTATATGATAGATTTACATTTAGGATGAATATTTACCATAAAATAAAGGTACCTTATGGTAACAAACTTGTTATTATAAAATATACTTTAATTGAGAAGTGATTAATACTTTAAGTGCAAAATAATGGTATAAAACCTTGATAAAAATACACTTTTAAGTACTAATTAATACAATAGTATTTTTACTGTATAAATAAAGTTAAAATAATAAGATACTCCCTTTCAATCTTTTAATGACCATTAAGCGTATGAAAAAGACCAAAACACCACCACATCTCTAAGGCTTTTATTTTTTCAATCAAATGACAAAATAATAATTTTATTATATATAAAAAGATAAAAATACTTCATCACAAGCCTTCAAAGTTGCGAAACATAAATGAGAGTTTTTGTTAATGATTGACCTATTAAAATAATTATTTTTGTACTTTTTATGTACAACTAAGATTTTATAACAAGTTTAATAGAATTTATAATTGTTGACTTACTAAAAAAACCTCTTGGTCAACACATTTAAATTTTATTGATTTTTGGGGTACAATAGTATTTTTACTGTAAAAATAAACTTAAAAAGACTAAGATACTCTCCTTTAATTTTTTAATGATAATTAAGCTTATGAAAAAGACCAAAACACCTCAGGCTTCTATTTTTTTTTTCAAATCAAATGAGAAAATAGTAATTTCATTTCATTGTATATAAAAAGATAAAAAATACTTCATGTCAAGCCTTCAAAGTTGTGAAAATCTATTGTGTTGTCTTTTGATCCATAATAACGTGAATTAGAGTTTTTGTTAATTGTTGACATATTAAATTAATTATTTTTATACTTTTTATGTACAACTAAGATTTTATAACAAGTTTAATAGATTCTATAATTATTGACCTACTAAAAACAATTTGGTCAACATGTTTGAATTTTTTTGGGGTACAATAGTATTTTTACTATACAAATTTTCAATGTAAATTAGAGTTTTTGTTAATTATTGACCTATTAAATTAATCATTTTTATAGTTTTTATGAACAACTAAGATTTTATAACAAGTTCAATAGATTTTATAATGGTTGATGTACTAAAAAAACCTCTTGGTCAACATGTTTTAATTTTATTGACTTTTGGGTTACAATAGTATTTTTATTGTAAAAATAAACTTAAAAAGATTAAGATACTCCCCTTCAATCTTAAGATGATTATTAAGTCTACGAAAAAGACCAAAACACTTTTATATCCAAGGCTTTTATTTTTCCAGTCAAATGATAAATTAATAATTTCATCATATATAAAAAAAACAAAAATACTCCATCCCAAGCCTTCAAAATCGGTACACACAATAGATTTCCAACATGAATTAAAGTTTTTGTTAATTGCTGACTTATTAAATTAATTATTTTTATAGTTTTTGTGTACAATTAAGATTTTATAACAAGTTTAATAGATTTTATAATTATTGACTTACTAAAAAAATTCTTGGTCAACACGTTTAAATTTTATTAATTTTTAGAATATAATAATATTTTTATTATAAAAATAAACTTAAAAAGACTATGATACCCCCTTTTAAGTTTTCAAGATCATTAAGCCTATGAAAAAGACCAAAATACCTCCACATCTAAGCTTTTATTTTTTCAATATAATGATAAAATAGTAATTTCATTTTGTTATATATAAAAAGACAAACATACTCCATATTTAAAGTTATAAAAATCTATTGATTCATGCTAGAGTCATAATAAATTTTTACTGTGAATTAAAGTTTTTGTTAATTATTGACTTACTAAATTAAATATTTTTATATTTTTTATGTACAACTAAGTTTCTATAACATCAAGTGTAAAAATCTCCTAAACATGAACGACAACAAATATAAATATTTTATAGCTATAACAATTTCCATGTCGCAGTATATCTCTTTAGCAGACTTAAATATCAGTGTTAAAAAAAATAAAAAGATTGTTTTGATAATTGACATGGAGAAACACATGGGAAGGTGTCCATTGATCATTAAAGGAATAAAACAAAACAAAAGACGATCTTTGTATTTTTTTTTTAAATTACAAATTGCTGTTGTAACCATTACATTTATTATCTTGAAACCAACCTACAACTCAATCGCTCCACTGCTGAAGAGATTTGAAACTCCAAACTTTCATAAACCAAACCAGGTAAGGTCTCTATATCCTCTTTCCGGTGAGAAAGCACAAAGGAAAGCTTCTTCATTTATGCTCTGGCTGTAAACTTAATATGGATACCATCACCGAATGAAATGATAGGGGTCCGAGAGACGTCTCCTCCCCTGATCTTAGTAAAGCTGGTATTTAAAAATATATATTCAAAGAGTTAATACAAATAATTATGGCATAAAGTTAAATTTCCCGTTGCCAACGTTCAAGAATGGCGACAATTAAGAGAAAAAAAAAACAAATCTCTACCTGTATTTGGTGGCCAAGATGTGAAGAAAAGTCGACAAGACCAGTTTGCTGTATTCTGCCCCAGCGCATTGTCTCGTGCCGCCACCAAATGGCATGAAATTCTTGGAGATGGTAACTTGGTCAAGGTCCTGTAGAGAATTAGAAAACCAACAGGTATCAATAAAAAGCAGCCGTGAAAGAATGAATGGCACGCATATATATGATGATGATGACAGTGAATCAAATTCAATCCACCCTAAGGTTTTATAACAGAAAAACCTCCCACCTGCCAGCGCCATGGATTGAATGTGACTGGATCCTTGAAGGTATCAGGGTTCAACTGAGTAGCAGGGGTAACGAGCATTACTGTCCAACCAGCTGGAACAGTGTATCCTGGAAATTTCGCAGACGATCAATTAAATTGAACAATTTCGAAGAAGGAAACCGTAGAGATTTTAAATAAAGAATTGGTAGTGTACCTTTGACTTGGAAATCTTTCAGTGCCTTTCGGAACAAACCAGGTGGGATGTTGGAAATTCTAAGCGTTTCGTTGACAACCTGTGAATGATTGGTCACATTTCATAAGAATATAAGATTATCTTGTTAACGCAAAAAGAAAAAAAAGGAAAAGGAAAAGAGATGTTAATGGAAAGTTGGAATACAAAAGAACAATTTTTTAGAACGTGGAGACTAACCATTTGCGTGAAAGTCATTGATCGGTACTCCTCCCATGTGAGGCGGGAGTTTGGATTTTCCCTTTTCTTCACAATCGCCTCATGCTCAGCCTGATCGATTAAAGTACACAATTAGCACGGGACATGGTGTGAATAGAGTGGTGGCATCTTCAAATTGAAAGCTTCAAATTCGATGCTATTAGAGTACGTATACATACTCTCAATTCCTCAACTACTCGAGGGTTCTCTGTAAGAAACTTGAATGTGAGAGTTAGGGTGGTTGACATGGATTCAAAGCTGGCAAACAAGATCCCGAACATGAGTTGGGGGATGAAATCCACAGTCAAGAACTTCTCGGTCTTCATATCATCAATGGCTTGATCAAGAAAATCTCCCCGACGCTTTGATGGGTCGTTGAGCCTCTCCATCAGCGTATCCTTGAGCAATTTCAACATCTTCTCTCGGTCCTGAATCAATAGAAAGGTATGTTAATGAATGGTCATTCCTGAGCAGTGATTACCAAATATGAGCAAATCTCAAGGTTCAGCGACTCCTCTGTTTACCTGCATGCACTTGTGGAACGAAGTGCCAGGAATATTCAAAGGCAAGGAGATGAAACTGTTCAAGATCTTTGTGTAATTCTCACTGAGCTTCTCTTTTGAGTTCTCGGCATCATAACCAAATATTTTGTTTGCAGTAAAATTGAATACCATCTACAGCAAGAACAGGCAGGTCAGGGTTAAGAAGACACGTGAGAAAATATTCATCAATACCAGTGTATCCACTGAAAGTTAATAGTGCACTCACGACAGAGATAACTTGTTTGACGTCAACAGGTCCCTGAGAAGCCCACTTTGCCAAGTTGGTGTGAAGCATGTCTTCGATTTTAGGAAGCAATGATTCTCTAAGGCTCTCAACACCGAAGTGGTTCAAAGTTATGCTTCTCAAGTATTTGTGAACTGTACCGATTGCGTTCACCCTCGTTTCACCCTCGAGAGCGAAGAATTTGGCAAAGGAATCCAAATACCATAGCTCAACCAAGGTTCCTTCATGTTGCAAGATGTACTTGTTCACTTCATAGTCAGTGGACACGATGATAGGCCTTCCAACCAAGCTGGTTTTAAAGATCGGTCCATACCTGAAACAGGGAGATCAATATGAATCTGTTAGTTGCGAATAAAGCAGGCAAGTATTTATGATTTAATTATGAAATAAGATGCTCTGTTTTTTTTTTTTCTTCCTCGCAAACTATGGTAGGCGGCATATTACTTTTGCATCCTTTTCTTGACAAATGGATGAAGGTCTAGAGATTTTCCAGGAATGATGAACTGGAGAGTTTCTCCAATGAGGGGCCAGCCCATGGAACCTGGAGGGAGAACTCCTTCAATTTTTGGGCTTCTCCATTTGAAAAGCAGGTGAGTATAGTATATCACCACCAGTGCTACAACAACCAATCCAATTGTCCACATCTTGCTAAGTTTTTAGCTTGATTCTTCTCTTTCTGTAGTTAATTGATGTAGGAAACTGAAGTAAGGAGTTGAGTTGAGAGAATGAACAAGGAGGAGCCTTAAATACAACCCATGTCATAAGCTACGACCAATTCAAAACTGTTGTGCTATGACTTCTTTTTTTTTTTTAAAAAAAAAAAGGGAGGAAATAAAATAGAAGTAGGAGTTGTGCTTTATTTGTTTTTATTAGAAAATAATGTCATAAGCATATAACATTAGAAAAAGAAAGAGTGTGGGGAAATCGAGCCGCCTCTCTCTCTTTCTCATCATTTGTCAATTCAGAGACGACGTTCTTCCCCCGCCATTTGAGCTGACTCCAAACGTGTTTGATAAGTGGAGTGTTTCCCCCATTTTCTTTATGCTTATTCTCCGGTCATCCTTTTTTGTTTTGTTATTTTTTTCGTACAAGCAATCAATTAAATTTAATATAATACTTATGTGCCTTATTTAATGTTACTTTACTATGAAACTTATAAATTTAATCATTAATAAATTATTATATAGTTATGACAAGTATGTTGTGTTAAATGTGAGCATACAATCAATATTTTGTGAATGGGATTGAAAAGTACCATAAAATAATAGCCCTTGCCTTTTGTTTTTAGTTTTTTCTATTGAAACTGGTTTCCTTTGTTTTTTGAAGCTTGGCACAAGCACTATGAGTTTTTTTTCATGGGAATCTTAAAATAACATTGTTAAAAATTTGGTGAATACAAAAGGAATTATTGATGGAATTTTTTCATTGATACAGTAAAGTGAATTTTATTAACAGAATTTTTCATTGTTATATCCATCAATAAGTACCGATAAAAACATTTTATTAGTATATAATGAAGAAATTGCAGTGAAAAAATAAACAAAGATAGAAAAGTATGATGACGTATAACATTTACCGTGGCTTAATCGACAAAATAAACCCAATGGTAAAATTCATCTCTAAATATACCGAAGAAAATAATCTTTTAATATATACCAATGGAATTACAAGCGATATTATAATTGAATTCAAAAGGACAAATCATTTGGTGACATGATACTTTTTACTAATAGAATGATCGAGGGAAAGCCCGACATAATAATTTAGTTGGTAAATTTCTCTGTAATATTTAATTTCTAACCTGACAATTGACTCTCCTCCTCCCTCTCCCTTATTTCTCTTTCTTATTTATGCATTTGTTTATGTAAACAATCAACCCCTCAATTTCAACACAATTCAACTTTATATAATAAATATGGCCACCATAACACTAGTTTTGTCAGCATTCATGTTTTATTTCAAATTTTATTAAGAATTCTTCACATTAAATAAACAAATCTATCTTTTTTTATTTAAACACAATTTTAAATGTTAATTTTAATTTTTTTATATTTTTGTAGTATATATATTTTGTTTTAGTATTTACTAGTTTTATAGTTTTTTTCTCATATAATTTTGTTGTATGGATTTATGATTTGTACATATTATGGTTTGTTTTAAATTTTGTAAAATTATATTTACTTGTAAATATTTGAAACTTATGTCAAATTTTTTACTTTGGGGTTTTATAATGAAATAAATGATAGTTTATTTTTATATTTTATCAATTTTATTGTTGAGTTTTAATTTTAATAAATGTGTAAAAAATATAGATATATAATTGATAATGAATGAACAGAACTATTAAAATAGATTTAATAAGATTTGTAAATTTATTTAGTTAACATGGTTAAATAATACATGTTGTTGTTATTATTTAAATATATCTTATATAAGTAATGAATGATTGTTCATGGATGTATCGAGGATTCACCTCAGGGGTTGTGGACGATGGATTATTTCAATAAGGTTAAGAGTTTATTAATTACACATTATCTAATCCAAAAAATATTAGTAAAGACAACATTAGATTTTCATGTAAGAAATATAAGAATAAAAAATTTATAGGTTCAAATATTGTAATGATGCTTCTTTTACAAAAAGAGTTCATTTATTGGTATGCATATATAAAACCATATATTTCTCATGATATCATGGTAGAAAGGATAGTTGGGTTAAATTTTAGTGGTAGTAATGTGTATGGAGTTATAAATGACAACAATAATCCTTATAAGAATATAATTATGAATATGATGAGAACGAATCAGGGTGTCGATTAATATCCAATAATAGATGAAGAACCTAATAAAAACAAAACTAGTTTTTTTATCTTTTGAAAAATTTCGACGAATCATTATGATATGGTTACAAAAATCACGATAAATTATCGATTATTGCATAAGTATTCACTCTCAATTTGGATCATGGATTAAGGTTGATTATGATAACACTATAGAATATACAAGAAACATTTTACCTAAAAGAATTCGGATGAAAGAGAACTTATATTCTACTAAGTCTATGATGAAACCTCTCAGTACAAGATACAAAAAAATTAACATGTATCCAAACTTCTGTATATTATATTGCCTTGAAAATACAGAGTAAACCGGGTATAGAACATATAGGCATTCTCGTTATCAACCCAGAATTGGTAGGGAAAAGACTCTTATAACACACAGGAAAAAACTTAGATACTTTCCAATCGCACCTACACTGCAAAGATTATTCATGTCAACAAAGATTGCCGAGCACATAACATGACACCAATCACATGATACGGTGAATGGAGTGATAATGCACTTTTCTAATGGTGAAGCCTAAAAACACTTTAACAAGAATCAAGAAATATGCATATTAGGTTATATACAGACATATTCAATCTATTTGGATCATTTACTACTTTTTATTCTTGTTAGCTGGTGATATTTATGGTTTATAACTTGCTACTAGGGATATGTATGAGGTTAAAGTTCATGTATTTATCTATAATTATACCCGATCCTAATGGTCCAAGTCAGAATATAGATGTTAGTATTCAGCCATTGATCAATGAGTTGAAACAGTTATGGTTATACGGGGCTTTAACTTATGATGTATTGAGAAAACATAATTTTCCTATAAAGACATGAAAAACAAGCATGTTCATATTTTATAAAAAATAACAAAGCATTCACATTAACAAATAACAATAAAACATCTTTTTTTTACTATTACTAATAATTCTTGCCAATAGACCATAAGTATAAAAAAAAAATAAGGACTTTTTTATTGGTAGAGTTTAAAGAAATGTTGCATCGTTGTCATTTTTAGGTAAGGAAGTGTGTGGTGTGGTGTCAGGAGTATAGTAACATTGTGTTTGGTTTTCAATTTTGTAAGAAGAGTTTTCCGGTTTTAGGTTGATTCATAATTGGGTTAAATGAAGTATTTTTTAAAAATTTCCTTATTAGAAGACCAATCTCCTCCGCTATAACTTTAATGTTATGCATATAAAAAGGAAAATATTTGAAAACATTTTCGATACAGTTATGAACACGAGGAGAAAGACAAAGGACAACATAAAGATGAAAATGGATATAACTTTGTTTTGTCACCATAAAAGCATAGAGTTGGTTTATGTTATGTCACGGGCTGCAAAACCTAAAATCAGCTTTGTCTTAGACAAGAATGCATCTACCAATAACTTAAAACTAAGTTTTTTCGTGCTGGACAAGTTTCAAATATATTAAGGTTAGTGAATTTAAAAGATTGTAGATTTTATGGAACAAAAAGCTATGACTACTACGTGTTTATATAAATACTCATTTTATTAGCTTACTAAGATTTATTGCCAAAGGAATATAAGATATACTCATGGTGATCAATCATTTAAAAAAAATATATATATGCTCCAACAAGCTATGAACACAACATATAGGGAGGATTGAAACGAATATTATCTAGAGAATACGCAAACTTGAGATGATATTTTTTTTCATCATTTTTCGACCTAATGGAGCATCTACTAATACATTTACCATTTAAGACAAAAGTTAGAGGCTCAATCCAATATAAATAGATGTATCTATTCTAGAGGTTAAGAATTACATATACATTGTAAATAAAATTCAAGACATTCATTTAACTTCATGCAAATACTTATTCAACCTTAAGAGAAAAGTAAAAAATAAGATGCATTTTGAAGCTTGTATATGCGAGGCCTACATTGTTGAAAATATCTCAATATTTATCTCATACTATTTTAAACCACTATTAAGAACAAAAATCAACAGTGTCTTAAGGTATGATGATGGAGGGAAAATGTCTTCAAATAGAAACTTATAAATATTCTCTCATCTTAGATGACCCGTACCAAAAAAATATTATGAGAGGAAGATATTTGTCTGGAATAGAATTCAGACAAGCAGATAATTATATTTTATTTGATTGCAATAAATTAATACATTTTATTTAGCAAGTACACTACTTAACATGTCATTATTTTTAACAATTTATCTCTTATAATATTATAAATTGACACATTGTTGAACTTCTTGTAAGCAACATCGTCAATATTTATTGTTCCAAAACTATAACTAACTGAATCTCAAATCTTTCAATTACAAGATGAATAATTTTTCACGTAGTTTAGAAAATATATATAAGTACTATTTAATTATTATTTTATCTCAGGACACTTAAGTTCATTATATATTTCTTGTTTACTATTTATAATTATACTTCATATACCAATTTTATCAATTGTGAAAGAATATTAATGATACTTTGTCCATACTAAGTTTAAGTCTTGAGAAAAAGGTGAAGTGCTATAACATGTATTTTATTAATGGACATGTGTTTCATACTAAAGCATATAGGAATGGTGGAAAGATATATAATAGTGGGGTTAACATTAAGGGATCGACTTCTAATGAGTTTAAAATTGACTATTATGGAAAGTTAAAAAGAGTAATTGAATTGCAATATCATAGTAAATAAAATATAATTTTTTTATTCAAATATTATTGGAATAACACTACTGATAGAGGAATCAAAATAGATCTTCATCACGGTTTGGTCGAAATTAATTCAAAGGCTAGAATATGCAATGTCGATGATATCTTTGTTTTCGCTAAACAATGCTAGAAAGTTTATTACACATATAATCCTTTCTTTAGAAGAGATCATTCAAGAGTTTATTGGTTATCTACAGTGAAAACTAAACTCAGAGGTTGTGTCGAGGTTGTTCAAGATAGGTATAATGAATTAACTATGGGAGATGATGCATTTCAACTTAGTGAGTTAGTTGATCCATATCAAATTGCTTCATCTAATAACTTAGAAGAAAATTCAAATTGTCACATCACGATTAATATTTTTGTTGATGTTAACACTAAGAAATTGAATGGTGTTTTGAGCTCCATCATATATACATAAGTCGATGAAAATGATGATAACAATAAAATCAACATAGAAGATTGGGATGGAGATGAAGACAAGTTAATTAATAAAGAAAAATACAATTCTAATTAATTTGCACAACACAAATTATAATGCTATAAAATATAATTTAATATATTATTGAATGACAAGGAAATACTTATTTTATTATTTTGATATGAATAGGCTTTATTATGTCATGTGTACAACTGTAAATTTAAATATTTGTATGATGAATAGAAAAGGAATACAAATATAATCTAGCATTAGACATTATTTTACATTAATGGATATACTGATAGAATGTAACCATCGGTATATTTCAAAGGTTAAGGGGATTGTTTCCTTTTTCACTAGCACTACTCATGATGTTAATTACACATGAAAAGAATGATAATATTTTTGTCGGTATATTCTAGTAGCGAAGAGAATTGCTCTCTTTTTTCCTATTATTATTCATTATATTAATTACACATGGACATATGGATAGAATATTTCCGTTGGTATATTTTAGAGATGATAAGAACTGTTCACTTTTTAAGGCGTTGTTCACTTCTAATTTTGGTGATAATTAATGCTTTTTTACTTTCAAAATCACTGATGTAATGAGAATTTTAACTCACTGACTATTAATGTTTTTTCTAATTGTTGTATGCATTCCTCGATGAAATGTGACTTCTAAGGTACTGATAATTAATGTTCTTTTTTATTGTTGATTGTTTACTCTTTAATGATGGAATGAAAATTCATTAGTAATATTTAGAGGGGTTTCTGAAAATTTTTGTGTGAATTGAAAATTTTACTTTTACTTCATAGATGGAATCACCGATAAAAATTTTAAAAATATTAATATTAAATATTTTATTGAAAATTATGTTAGTAATACCTAATATAAAAGACCACGAGTACATCAGACGAGGCTTCATCTTCTTTATTCTTCTTCTTTCATCCTCTCTCTGTTTTTCTTTTTTCTTCTTCACTTTTATTTTTGTTCACGACTCCAACCAAAATCAAGCATCATCTTCTCTTTTAATCATAAGGCATGTTGTCTTCCTTTATTTTTCTCCTTATTTTTCTATTTTTTAGGGTTTTTTTAACAATCCCTTTTAATTTTATTTTTTTTAATTATCAATCGACACTAAGCAGGTCATAAAGGTAAGATTTT
Source organism: Populus ilicifolia (assembly GCA_015708895.1). NCBI lineage: Eukaryota > Viridiplantae > Streptophyta > Magnoliopsida > Malpighiales > Salicaceae > Populus > Populus ilicifolia. The sequence goes on along the minus strand of SRLM01000287.1, from coordinate 635,566 downwards.
TTCATGCTTTCTTCTTTTTTATTTGTGCTTTATTTAATTATTTTTTCGTCATTATTTTTGTTCAATTTTAGTTGTTATTTAAATATTTTTTTCATTATTTTGAAGAATTTTAGTTTTGTTTTCAATTTTGTTGTTCAACTTCAATTTAATGTGTAAGATTAATTTTAATTATTATTTTGATTTTTTGTTAATTTAGAATTTTTTTTTGTAAATTTAAGATGGAATATATTACGACTTAGAAAATGAGAATTTTATACAAAATTGAATTATTCTAGTTTATTGGAAGAAATTAAATAAAATCAATTGGTTTGGGGCATAAATATTGTGTATTTGTAGGTTTAAAAATTCAGGATAGCTTCCCATATAGGAGAGGTGCTATCGATTTATTTTAAATAGAAATCATTTTTTTTCCTATTAATTTGTGTATATGTCACGAGGAAAATCTATTACACGTCATGAGAACAAGATCACTGCTAATTCTTTTAGCAATAATGTTGATGACCACAAATCATTAGGTGCCGACCAAGAATAGACATATAAGGCACAACCATTGACTTACAACGTAGAATCTTCAAGTGCGATATCGCAACATTGAGGGAGGGCCCCTTGAAGATCTTTTTACCTGTTATTATGAGGTTAAGTGGAAGGATGACCCTTTTAATGTAAGAATGATTTTTCTGCTTTTACAATGACATGTTTAATAATTTTTTAAAAGATAATTTTGTTTAACAAATGCAATTTCAAGTTTATAAATATCGAGGCTGCAAGAACAATAAAATCATCCTTTAAATCGTCTATGAAAATTTTATTATTTTAATGGAATCAAGTTTCCAGACATCTTGAATAAAAACTATAGATCGGTGAATGGTTTTTAAAATTTAAGGTTATTATATTAATTTAGTTAGTTTATTGAAATTATTGAAATTTCTTTTTTGTAATTTTTTACTACAGGAAAAAAAATTAAATGGAAGAGAGCTAATGATAATATTGTAAGGAGGATTTAGAAGAATCATGCTTGAACTACATAAGATAAAAAATAAAATATTTTTTATTTTAAATATTAAAATTTTATTTTTTATTTATCAACATATATAATTTATTGATAAGATATAAATTAAGTGATTTTTTTGTGTAAGATGCAAAAAAACAATATGTGAGAGAAAACGAGGTTCCAGCATGACAATGACATGGAAATTTAAAAGAATTTAAGGCTCGCCAACAGACTAGGAATTACCGGCAAGAGTTTAATCCAGGAATTGTTTCCATGCCATTTATTTAATGGTAAAGACTCTTGATTAGATCACAATCTCTTCCATTAATAAAGATTTTAATATTAATCCCAGTTGATATTATAATACGTGGTAATCACAATTCGTGATTTTATTCACTGTAGAAATGATACATGACTTTGGATTATTGCTCAAAATTATAATTAATAGACCGAGATTATTGACCAGTAGGGGTCTATCACCTAAACTAAATTAAAACATTACATCTATATTTTTTTAGAATATCCATTCAAGTGATCGTCAGTTTAGGTGGCATTCCACAGAGCACATGGTATGGATACAAAACCGTATGCACTGAGATAAAAATACATTTAATTAAAACAAAAGCAGCTTCCTAACATGGCGGACCCTTGGAAAAATGGTACAAAGCAACCTCGCAATTATTAAAGGCAGTCACGATGCCTGTTCTGACCTCTGCTGCTGCGTATTTGCTCCACTGCTGAAGATATTTGACAGGACCTTCATTCCTAAAGTCAGATCTGTTCTTCGTCTTAATTCCCGAGACGAGAGCCACCACAACCGGTCCTCATTGGACGACGATCAATGCCTGCCTTCAGTATTGAAGCCAGCCATTGATGACGAGCTCTAATTCAAAATATTATCATTTGAAAATCTCGAATAAAACATTATCACTATAATTTCCAATTAGACTACTTCCTTTTTGTTTGTTTGTGATGTTCAAACAATTAATAAAGATTATATCTTGAAATAAGCTGTTTGATTGATGTAATTTTTTAATATAATACGAAAATCAAACATTTATCTAGAGTTGAAAGAGGAGGGCGATAATTAATTATCACGGTAAGGATCTTGGAGATGCAACTGTCGCTGCGACTGATGCTGCCATGGCTGTCATTTTCCTGGTAATTAATTTGCTGGGAGCTGGAAGAGGGAGGGCGGTAATCTTCATTAATTGGGCCCAGTTTGCTGGGTGACTATTTTGGTTGCAGGACGAGTAATCAATTGTTTGTCAGGACAAGATAATAAAAATTGATCTGGGATCAAGTCTGGCTGCTGAATAATAAATTAAACATGGAGGTGCTCGTTTTTCTCAGCCGCCGAAAGTGGAAACTAGATGCAACGTAAGTAATACACGTGTACATATAACATACCACTGACAACAACGTCAGTGATACACGTGAATCCACGTTGCACATTACGAGCCAAAATGGCGGGGGCAAGTTTAAGGCTCGGGTGGGCTCTTGCCTGTTAAGATTTTATTAATAATTTTTTATTAGTTTTATAAAAAGATTTATAATTTTTAATTGAATTATTAAAAAATTTAAATATTTTATACGAGTCTTCTTGGGTTAAGATTTTATAATTTTTAGAAAAATTTAAAAATTTAATAAAAAAATATAATTTGATTAGTTTTATATTATTAGATGTAATTTTCAATTTAATTATTAAATTAAGCTAAAATTATACAACAAATTTTAAAATATATTGAATAAAATATGGTTAAAATTTTAGGATGAGCGGAGTTTGGTAATGCTAATAAAAAACCATAAAATAAAAGTAAAATTACTCATTAAAAATAAAATAGTTATTTATTATTAAAAATAAGATAAATAAGATCATCCTTTTTTTTATATGATGCCGACTAAATAAAAGCAGGAAAAAAAAACAAGAGAGAAAAGTAAAGGAAATCATAAAAAATATAAGAAAAAAATAAAAATAAAAAGTAAAATAATAACTTGTAAACTTACAAAGCCTAACTTATAAAACACTAATTCAAGAAAGACTTAAATAAAGAAAAGAGAAATTAAAAGAAAAAAATTAATTATTTTATTTTTTAGTTGATATAAAATTATTATTTTATTCTAATTGAGATTTTATTATAATATTGATTTAAATTTGATTATAGATAAATTATATTTCACAAAATATTAGAGGATATAACTTTAATAGTAGATTTATTTTTATTTTATATATTTTTAAATATTTTAAATAGTATATTTGAATTAAAACTTTACTGTAATTTTAAAAATTCATTACATAAATTAATAATTAATCTTAAAAAAATTATATATTAATTTAATAATTTAGTACATGAAAAATTCCTAACGCCGGCTTTCTTGCTAGCTCCCCACTCAGTAGATTGCAACAGTAAAAGTTTGGTTTTATCCCATATACCATGAAAAATTTAATTGATGGGTAAGGATCGTTTTTTAACTGTAAAAAAGTATTAGAATACCCTTGACACCCAGGAGCATTTTTGCCTTTTCATCCTTAACTACTAAAGTGCGATGATGTCAAAGAAACCTTAGCTTTGATCAAGGGTTATTATTGTTATTTTCAACTTGTTTTATTTTGGGGTATTGCTAGGTGGGATTGGAGGCGTACTTGTCCTTTAGTGTTTACTAAATATTTAAAAAAAAAAAAGTTATTAAAATGATCTTGAGTTTAACAAAACCGGTCTTGGTCAAGAGTTGTTTTCATGATTTTAACTTTGTTATTGCAAGGTAAGGCTAAAATTGTATTTTAATATTTAAAAAAATGATAACAAGAGTGTTGCATCTGTGTGTTGCTACCTGAAGACCAAACGATAGCTTTCGATGTAACATTTAAATCTTCTCAGCATCTTTTTCGTTTCTAATTGACACATATTCTGTCTGAACCTCTAGTTTGATGTAAATGACTCTTCTTTTTGTGTTTGTCCATCTAGATTTTCAAGGTTGCCCCCCCTTTTTTTTTTATTTTCGGACCTGCTTGATAGTTTTTAGTTTTTAATTTTTGTTCTTGATTCTTTTATAGTGTTTTTTTTTATAATTTTATTCATTAATCTTAATTTATTATGTATTTTTCTTTTTTTTATTCTTGTTCTTTTTATTTCTGTTTTTTCCTCTTAAATTTTTTATATAATTTTTATTTTTTTTGAATTTCATCTATATCTATATTTATGGTGTGTTATTTTCTTTCAGTTTGATTCTTATATTTTTTAATTTTTATTTTATTTTTTCTCTAAAGTTATTTTTGTTTTTAATTTTATTTTTCAATAAAACATTTATAGTTGCCCTCTAATTTATTTTGTATTTCAATTTTTTTATTCTTTTAATTAATATTTTTCTTGGATGCTTTTATATAATTGATTTTTTTTCATAGTTATTAAACCCAAACTAAGGGTTGACCCAGGTAAGGGCTCGTCCCTCAGGTTTTATGAGTCAACTTAGATTAATTTGAGTCAACTCAAAATTTTAAATAAAATATTTAAAGTTTTAATATTTCATATAAAAAAATTCAAAAAATTCATATGAATATAGGCTATTTATGTTATAAATAATAAATTTTAAAAGAATAATTTTTTTTAAAAATTATTTCATATTAAAAAGATATTATGTTATACTTATAAGTTGAAATATGTAAACTAAAAAAGTTTTTTATCTCACATTAAAAAGATAATATACTATGCTTTTAAGTTGAAGTATTTAAATCAAAAAAGTTTTTTATCCCACATTAAAAAAATATAATTTTTTCTTGTGAAAATAGAATATATATAATAAAAGGTTTCAAATCCTACATTGAAAAAACATAACTTTTTTTCCTATGAATATAGAGTATATATATAAAATGACTTTAAATCCCATATTTAAAAAAATAACTTTTTTTTTAAGAACATAAAGTATATATACTAAAAGGTTTTGACTTTTACATTAAAAAAATATAGCTTTTTTCTTAAAAATATAAAGTATATATACTAAAAGGTTTCAAATCTCATATTGAAAAAATAAAATATTTTTCTAATATTTATATAGTGAGCTTTAAAAAGTGTTAATTACCAACTAAAAATATATATAAAAAAGAAAAGTATAGGAGAAAAACCATATTTTTTATAAAAAAACCAGGTCTTGCTTAGGTTTGGCTAGGCCAACTGGGTTTGACCTGATCATTGCATCGACCAGTCTTATAGCAAACTCAAATTGGTTCAGCCATTGGGTCGAACCGTCGGGCCGGTCTGGGTTTAATAACTATGGTTTTTTCATATATAGTGTTTCCTGTCTAATAATCTAAATTATGGATTTGAAAATTTAATGTGATTGATTTTTTTTTCATTTCACCATTCAATATTTTTCATTAAAAAAATTACTTTGTGATTTTATTCACTTTTTTTTATTAGGTTATCCTAATTTTATAAAATAAGCCGCGAGTTTTATAGGTTAATTCAAGTTAACTCACATCTTATTAACCAAGTTACATGTTTATCATACTATCTCGGATTGACTCAGCTTTATTTTTTTATTTCTTTTTTATTCAATTTCATAGTTTCAAATGTTTTTTTTTTCACATGTGATTTTGTATTTTTTTTAAATTCATCCATTTACTATCATCACCTAATTTTTTATAATTTAATTAAAATAAAATTAGCTTATTAGACTTAGTTAGGACTATAATATGAGGAGCACATGTTTTAATTAAAAATTATTGTTGCCTAATTTTTTATAGTTTAATTAAAATAAAACCATTTACTAAGTTAATTAAAAATTATCATCACCTAATTTTTTTTCCTTGGAATACAAAAAAAATTAAATAGGCTTAGACAAGTATGGTCAGGTGTCAAATCTAACTCTTTGCAAAATTCTCTCTTTATTTTTTTATTTTTTTCCTTTATTTTTTAGCACTTCAAAAGCTTTTTACGAGATTTAATTACTTTTTTACTTTTGGTATAGTTTTTAAGTACTATTATAAGTTCTTATTTAAATCTTAATATCCTTTTCAATTATCATGTATCTTATCAGAAAATAATAATATTTATAATAAATTATTTATAAAAATTTAATTGAAATTAGTTGTTTATTATTAAAATGTTTAAATAGAATATGATTTTATCATATTTATAAATTTTTTTTTATCTTTCAATCACACAAAATATAATATTTTTTTCTTTGGTTTTGCCTTAATTATAATTTTGAAAGTATTTAGTTAACCAACATACATTATATTTTTACATGAGTCCTACCGAAAACTCTATTTTAAAACCTTGATTAAGAAAAGCTGCAATTCATAGGTTTTCTAGAATCTATTTTTTCAAATCATGAAAATTACCATAACACCGAACATAATAAAACTTAAAAGGGGATTTCAAGTTACCCCTTTCTAAATATGCGTGTCCTCGTTAGCACACAATGTGGATCGGATCGCTTAAAAATGAATATGGGTATATATAATGACAAGCTTAACAAAGAAATTTTATAGAGTAACTAGTTATATTATATTCATTAATTTACAAACTTATTTTTTTATAAAAAAAATAGATATTGTGGTTTGTAGGAATTATAAGATTTTTTTTAATGATATCATCAATCATCCTAAAAATATTAAGAAATAATATTTTTATTATTTTTAATAAATGGTGAATTTTATGTTCTCTCTTCTTTTTATATATATATTTTTTTAAAATGAATTTAAATAATAGTTAATAGTATATCTTATCTCTTGTGCATCATAAAATTTTCTAGTTTTGGTGTTCATATTTTATTATTATTTTAATACATTAAAGAAATTAATTTAAATGATTTAGAGCAACATCTTCTGAAAAGAAGGTTCAATTATTACTTTTTTAGACTCTTGAATTAGCTTTTGAAGTTTTAATTTGTTCCTAATAAAAACTCTTTCTCAAAGCTCTCGTACTCTCGCACCATGTAATTTTCATTGCTACCAAGTTATTAAAGGATTAACATGCATTTTGTTTTCTAAAAAATATTTAAATGGGTTTAATGAAAACAATATTGTAAATATTGATTAGAGGATTGCATGGATAATCTAGGGTGATGGCTAGAATGGTGGTGAACCGATGGTGAATAATATCAACGCACGAAGAGGGAATCGCTAGGGGAAAAAAAATTCAATTCAATTGATGTTCATAAAAACAATACAAGTTGGTTCATTTTTATTTGACTTGGGTCAATCACACCAATAGTTGTTTTTATTTTAATGTAAATTTACTAAGTTTGAAAGATATGAAGTAATGGTCGCCACTAAAAAGGCTAAAAATGTAATTTAACCCAACTAAATAATAATAATAAATGATTTATTATTATTATTATTCTTTTTTTTGGTTGTCTTGATTTTTTTAAAATCATGATTATTTTTTTAAAAATTATAAATGCATGGTTGCATGATTTCTGTAGTTTGGAACCGAATTAATCCTAGGAGTGAGATAATTGCATGGAGAAACACATGGGAAGGTGTCCGTTGATTACATGAGATGTTAATTATGTTCAAGAATCAACAAATGAAGCTGTGATCTATTTATTTATTCATTAAAGAAATAAAATAAATTAAAATAAAGATCTAAATTATTCTCCTTCATCCCCAGACAACTGTGTTTATTATATAAAAGATTTAAATTATTTCTTGATTCACTGAATTTTCATACAGTTTTTTCCTTACTGTCCCACATTTAATTACTTGAAAAATCTAAAATACTGATGCGGTGACGTATCGATAAGGGACTAGCTGCTATAAACTGGTGAACAGAGTAAGAGCCCATGAACTTCCAGGGGTTAAAAATAAATAAATTCTTCATTCATCCTTGGCTGTGAACTTAATGTGGATGCCATCACCGAATGACATTACCGGATTGCGAGAGACGTCTCCTCCCTTCACTTTAGCAAACCTGGCAAAAACCAATCAAGAGAGTTAAGAAAAGAGCTCCTGTCCTAGCCAAGCATGGAGATTATTAGAAGCGAAATCAAATATACCTGTATTTGGTGACCAGGACATGCAGAGAAGTACACATGATCAGCTTGCTGAACTCCGCCCCGGCACAGTGTCTTGTGCCGCCACCGAATGGGATGAAATTCTTGGAAATAGTTACTTGATCAAGATCCTGTGTAACATTGGACAAATTAGCGATGAAAAGAGAAATAATCAGTTGTGAAGGAATGATGCTTATTAGAGTGTATTGGTCCATGTTAGAGTATATCGATAAGCCTGGAGTGCCCTGGCTCCAGGTAGCTCAGAAAGACTAGAAAGAAGAGCTAGAGAGAAGATGGGCTTAGTTAAACCCAGGAGGCCTAGCTCATCTCAAAAAACACCTTAAAGAGATGAGGATTGCCAAGGGCTTACAAGAGTCCTGGCTTTGGTGTGTTTAGGCAACATGGGATTCTAACAATGCTTTTTTATGTTATAGCAAAGTGAATTGATCAATTTTAATCCTCCCTTGTAAGATTCAGCAAATGTAAAATCCCCAACCTTCCAGCGGCATGGGTCGAATGTTAGCGGATCCTTGAATGTTTCAGGATTCAGCTGAATAGCAGGGGTAGCGAGCAGTACTGTCCAGCCAGATGGAATAGTGTATCCTGGAAATTTCACAGACAATCAATTGAATTGAGCATAAGAAACCAAAGAGATCTTGAATTAAGATTTGGTAGCATTACCTTTGACTTTAAAATCTTTCAATGCTCTTCGGATTATACCAGGTGGAATGTTCGAAATTCTAAGCGTTTCATTGACAACCTACGATTGATTTGACCACACTCCGGAAGAATGTAAGACTATCGAACTTACAACAAAAATGAGAAAAAAGGACTTGCATTTAAGAAACTAACCATCTGTGTAAAAGTCATTGATCGGTACTCCTCCCATGCAAGGCTCGAGTTTGGATTTTCTCTGTTCTTCAGAATAGTCTGATGCTCAGCCTGATTATAAAACAATTAGCGCCAGTGTAAACCAGATATCATTCAATCTGGAGGCCTAAAACTTAGATAATCGGTGTTAATTATACTTACGGTTAATTTCTCAACTACTTGAGGGTTCTCCGAGAGAAACTTGATTGCAAGAGTTAGGGTTGATGATATAGATTCATAGCTGGCAAATAATATCCCGAAAATGAGCTGGGGAATGAAATCTGTGGTCAGGAACTTCTTTGTCTCCAAATCATCAATGGCTTGATCAAGAAAATCTCCCCGACGCTTTGAGGGATCGTTCAGTCTCTCAATAAGTGTATCCTTCAAAATCTTCATCATCTTCTTATGGTCCTGAATCAATAGTAGTGTGTGTGTGTGTGTGTGTGTGTGTGTTGATTAATCACTCCCAAGTAGCGAGTATCAAATAAGAACATATTTCAAGTTTGAGGACTTCTTTACCTGCATGCACCTGTGGAAGATAGTTCCGGGGATTTTCAAGGGCAAGGATAAGAAACTGTCCGCAAGCCTTGTGTAATTCTCACTCAGTTTCTCTTTTGAGTTTTCAGCATCGTAGCCAAATACTATTTCTTTTGCTGTAAAATTGAAAACCATCTACAGCCAGAAAGGAAAGGTTAGAATTAACACAAGGAAATTGTTAACTAATACTACTGTGTCGATCAACTGAAAAGTACTCACAACAGCAATAGCTTGTTTCATATCAACAGGTCCCTGAGTAGCCCACTTTGCTAGGGTGGTGTTAATCATATTTTCAATTTTAGGAAGCAATGATTCCCTGAGGCTCTCAACACCAAAGTGGTTCAGCGTTATGCTTCTCGTGTATCTATGAACTTCACCGACAGCGCTCACTCTGTTTTCGCCCTCAAGCGCGAAAAACTTGGCAAAGGAATCCAAATACCATAGCTCAACCAAAGTTCCTTCATGTTGCAAGATGTACTTGTTCACTTCATTGTCAGTGGATATTACGGTAGGTTTACCAAGCAAACTGGTTTTGAAGATCGGTCCATACCTGAAACAAGGAAATTAATTTGAATTTGTTAGTCGTGAATAAAGCAGGCAAGCATTTATGATTTAATTATGATATAAAATGCTCTCTCTTTTTTTCTCGCAAACTATGCTAGCCAGCATATTACTTGTGCATCCTTTTCTTGACGAATGGATGAAGATCAATAGATCTTCCAGGAATTATAAACTGAAGAGTTTCTCCAATGAAGGGCCAGCCCATGGAGCCTGGAGGAAGAACTCCATCAATTTTAGGGTTTCTCCATTTGCTAATCAAATGGGTGTAGTATACCACCGCCACTGCTACAACAAGAAACCCAATTGTCCACATCTTGTAATGCTTTTCGCTTGATGTTTCTCTTCTTCCTCAGGGAAATTGATGTGGGGAAGACGCTTTTTATCCGTAGATGAAGCGTGTTAGTTTTTTCGTCGCAAGTGTTAGATGCCTATAAGATGATGCGCAATAAGATGAAGGAAAGAAGAAACTGCAAGGTTGCTTGCTACACACGAACCATTTGTGTTCCTTTAAGCTGGGCTGGGGATATGGTCAGTAACCAACCGCGTATTCTTTCATGTATAAATATTTGGGTTCTTTCTGCTATCCTTCAGAATTGTGACCGCTTATTGGCGATGGAATCTTTCATGCCCTTCATTTGTTTATTCTATGCATTACCAGGGTCACATGACTGGACCCTTTTCATGAAATTGGCCACATTTCTTTTAAACTATAGAATTTATTTCTTTTTTACATATGGAGTCGAGTTGATGAAAAACAGAGGGCTTTCCAATCGATCTGAGGTGGAAATGGCAGGAAGGCCAATAAATTAACTTCTCTTACCAAATTTAAAAAACCAGGAACAAAGTAAAAAAAAAAAAAAGGTTTCACATAGGATACAAATCATCAACACCACAACACCTGGTGTTAATTGAAATAAAATGTAAATTAATTAAACTCGCCAACGCCGTATACTGTAAATCATTCGAAAAGTCTAGTCTTTCTAGGTTGGCCCCTTTCTCCTGTCGTGCTTCTTCCTCGCTGCCTACAGATGATGGTTATTACCCTTCAATCACGTTTTGATGTAATCTTAACGTGGACACCATCCGGAAATAGTAAAATAGGACTTCGGGTGATGCGTCCTCCTTTGACCTTTGACCATCTGTTGCATCAAACATATACATTAGCATAAGCATTTTAAATTTTCTCCATGGCAGCCTGTTAAATTATCCTTGGCAACTGTAAAAGTCAAATATACCTGTATTTGGTCACCAGTACATGGAGAAAGGACGCCATGTACACCTTACTGAATTCTGCCCCGGCACACTGTCTTGTTCCTCCACCGAATGGCATGAAAGACTTGGAGAGAGTAACCTGGTCAAGGTCCTACGGGTCCCGTCAAATAAATAAACAAGAAATATTAGCAATTCAGGGTTTATTTCCAAGAACTCTCGAGAATTCACAATTTTAATTCTTAATATTCATCTCAAAGGTTTCCATGATATATAAAAAGGCACACCTTCCAGCGCCATGGATTGAACTTTAATGGATCCTTGTATGTTTCAGGATTTAAGTGAACAATAGGAGTAACAAGCATTATAGTCCACCCAGCCGGAATTGTGTATCCTGGAAAAGTAAACGTAAAACGATCAATCAATTCCATCAAAGAATAAATATAATTAATTACAAACAGAGGATTCATTGCAATGAGAGCATATGCACGCATACCCTTGACATTAATGTCTTTCAGAGCCTTTCGCAATAAACCAGGTGGAATATTCATCAATCTAAGCGTTTCGTTAACGACCTGCGCATACATACAGAAACCACATCCATACAAAAAAATATATGTGAGGAACGTTTCAATATCTCAGAGTTTAGGTAAATCAATTCAACAATTGAGATTATGGTACTGACGCTCTGCGTAAAAGCCATCGTTTTGTATTCTTCCCATGTGAGCGGGGCGTCAGGATTTTCTCTTTTCTTTAGAACTGCCTCATTTTCGGCCTGCAAAGGAAAAAAAAAAGAACAGGGTGTTAGAGTTTTTCAAAAATAATAAATGGAAAATGATTGACTAATTTATCAGCTATCATGAGAATCTAGGAGAATTTATTTGTTTCTGTAGTATTGCTACTCACGCACCGTCAACTCTTCCAGCACGAGAGGGTTTTCCGCAAGAAACTTGATAGCTAACGTCAGTGTTGTGGACACAGATTCAAAGGCAGCAAACAAAATCCCGAAAGAGAGTTCAGCAATAAAATCCTCTGTCAAGAACTTCTCTGATGCCATATCATTTAGAGCTTGATCAAGAAAATCTCCTGGACGTTTATCCGGAGAATTAAATCTTTCCTTTATTATGTGCCTCACCATGTTTGACATCTTCTCTTTGTCCTGAATAAATAAAGAGATGCGTGACTGATCATTCCCAATTATAAAAAAGAAGGAAAAAATCTTCAGTAGAACAGGTAAACTTTAGTAATTTCAAGAAAGAAACCTCAAATCTTAACAATAATTCTCGTTAATCACCTTCATGCACTTGTGGAATGTAGTGCCAGGAATGTTCAAGGGAAAGGACATGAGACTTTTAATGAAATTGGGCAAGTTTTCAATTTTCTCCCCCTTCGAGTTTTCATGATCATACCCAAATGCAACCTTCGCGGTGAAGTTGAAAATCATCTGCAAAACACCAAAAATTAATACGGGTTAATTAATAGCAAAAACAACTATACAATCCCTCAGTATCCCTCAATGAGTGAGGTCTGTGTTGATCCCATTCACAAAGTACTGATATTGGTTAGGATAGATATTCTTGTTATAATTTACTTAATATTATTTTTTAAAGTATTTTTTACTTAAAAATAATATTTATTTTATTAAAATATAAAAACAAATGGCTCTTAACATGCCACTAACAAAAACAGAATGAAAAGTTCTATATATAAACATCCAAGGCAGCTCTAAGTGAGAACAACAATAGTTACCCGTGAAATAGCTGATTTAACGTCAACAGCTCCCTGAGTGGACCATTGGCGCAGGTTATCGTTGACAGAGGCATCAATTTGAGGAAGCATCTTTTCCCTGAGGCTCTCGCCACCAAAATGGTTCAAGGTAATGCCTCGCAAGTATCTGTGGACACGACCAATCGCAGTAACCTTGGACTCCCCCTCGAAAGCAAACAACTTGGCAAATGAATCCAAATACCACATCTCCACTAAATTCCCCTCCTGGGAAAAGATGTACTTGTTGACTTCAGGGTCTGCTGAGACTATGATCGGTCTTCCAACCAGATTTGTTCGAAAAATGGGCCCATACCTTAGACAAGAAAGATTAGTTTAATGTTGTCAGTCTCCTGTACCATTTTTTCTCGGGTGATGACTTCCGTTCGAAGAAAGGGCACACCGATGGGTATTTATTTCAAAGCCCATTTAATATATTTCAGAAAATATTTAATGTTAAATTAATATCCAAATTCATTTTAAAAAATAAATAAAAATATTATTTTAATATATTTTTTAACTAAAAATAATTTAAAAAATAATATATATTACAATCTCAAACAATACCTGAATAAGAATGAATTTGGATATATAAGTATTTCATATGTTATGATTTTATTTTATTTTATTTCTTCAAATAATTTCATCTATATCACTCGAGAACAAATTATCATATTAGCTAGCAAACAAGATTTAGTAAAACTCTTTAGCATGATCATTTCTTTAAAAAAAATTGAATCACAGAGAAAATGTTTAGAGATTTGCTCCATTAATTTTCTGAAAAATAGAAGCAAACATTTTCAGAACAAAATGAGAAAACAATTAAAAACTATATTTTAGATAGCTATGTAGCACTTCCTCGCTTCTTTAAGTGGGATTGATTTAAATGTTCTGATTCAATTTCAGAATTCTTTTCTCAAGTATTCAACCTTAGCATCTCTTGTACACTAATTAACTTCGTGTGTTTCTGATGCATAAAGTAAAAGGTGTTTTTTTTTTTTGTAAAAAAATTGGTTTAATAAATACAAAAGGCGTGATGTTTTGAGAAAAAAATGACAAAAAAATATTTAACCATGTATTTCAGTTTGATTTTCAAACTCTCCAAAATCGTACGGGCAAAAATAGACCATCACCTTGCCAGAGAGATATCAGAAAATATGATATCATAATCTCAATGAGATGTAATTCTTAAGAACATGAGATTCTAGCAAGCACGTGATAATTATATACAGATGGTGTGATTTGGAGGTTAAAGTTATGACAGAGACCAGCAATTATGATCCCAAACACGAAAGAAAACAAGCAAAACTTTTAGCACCTCTCGTGCATGCATTGCCTGACACAGAGAAAAGCCGAATTTTGATGAAGGGACCAAAAAAATAATAAGAACGACATATAATGCTTCCACAATACCTTTGGATTCGTTTTCTGACGAAGGGGTGGATATCTATAGAGTTATAGCTTGGAATAAGCAACTGGATGGTCTCTCCAATGACAGGGAGACCCATAGAACCCGGAGGGAGATGAACTGGAACTCCATTAATTTTTGGGTATTTCCATTTGATAAGCAAATGAGTGTAATATATGACAAACAATGCTACAAGGACCAGCACAATCTCAAACATTGTGTGCGCTCTTGCTGTCTCTACCTCGTAGGAGAATGAAAGAGAGAGAAACAAAATTAACTCAAAGTATTAGAAGCGATGAGTGAGCTTGGAAAAATCAGAAAAAGATGATGTTTAAATAGCTCAAGGCATGGCATGCTGAGGACTTAAGAGTCCAAACCCAATTCCAACACAAAGGAGCCCACGTTTGCTTTTCTTCTTCTTTCTTTCCCCTTTATTCAATCCGTCACCATAAAAAAATTTCAAATGTTTAAAGAAAAAAGACCGGTGCTAGGTAGATGTGCTTGTCCGCTACTTTTTTCTAAGACGGCTTGCCAGTTCTGCATTATCCCATGTTTGACCACTGTTAAAATAAACTTTCGCGTCTTGAATCAGTTCTCTAAAGAAAAATTGTCGCTGTTCTGCATCGTGGCTACAAGTGAGGTTGAGAGGCAGCCACAAAAATAGATGTTTGGTTATGTTTAAATTTGGTTTTGTTTTGGTTTGATCCATTATAAATTGTGGCTGCACCTGCGTTTTAACGACAGCTAAAAAACATTATTTGCAAACAGCAGCCCACCTCAACTCCATTATCCACAGACCACAAGTGAAGAGATAAAAAAAAAAAAGGCTGTTGGAGGAACATCCTGACCTTCCCAGATCCTCACCGAGTCCTCAAAAATCAGAGCAAAAATACAAACATCATCTGATTTGTCTTTTTTCTCTAAAATATACCACATTGTGAAGTAGTTTCTTGACCGGTCAAATTCATCTCATCTCATTAAAAAAAAATAAAAAAATCAAGATTTGTCATTTCCAACCATCTTCTCTTCTCTACTATCAAAACTAATTTCCTTTTCTTTTCCTATCCGATACGTGTTTCCATGTTTTTGATCTTTCAAATCCATTTAGAAAGGTATTTGTTCACATTATTTCTGTTGCTTTCACCGCGGAGAGTTTGTCATGTCTTCTGAACTTGTTCAAAATTACACAATGATCTGACATCACCTTGTTTGTAGTTGCTAAAATAAAGAAATCGGTGCTTGTTTGTTCAATTATTTATCACAAATTGCGTATTCATTGTTGATAAATTTATGTCCATATCTTTGTTGGTTTTGGAGGCATAAGAACAAGGAGATCCTGAAAACTTGTACTGGAACACAAAAAAAAATTGTTGTAAAATTGAGTACGTGTTTCTTTTGTTACAATTATATAACTAATTACCTGTTTTATGGTGCTGGAATAAAACTGATATTTTTATCTATTGTTCTTGTTTATAATATTATAAGATGAATTGGTGTTGTGATTTATGTTAATTAACCACAAATATTACCTCAAATAAAGGTGCTAGTAGTAGTTGAAATTACCCCTATGCATTTCTAGGTCTTCCACATTTCTGGCTTTACAGTACTGTAAATTGTGTTGATCATTTTTATTAACAATCAGTTAATTCTAATTCTACTAGTGTCATTTTAACCTCATTACTGGTTTTTATATCTATATTTTCTATTAGTTGTAAATTTTGTGCTGGTTATAAAAATTTATTTTATATCACTTGTTTGATTCTTTATATCACACCTCCTTTGTTTAATCTCCTTCAAGTTGAATAATCTATATTAAGTTATAGTGCTGTTTTTTTTTTAGATATTGGATTCTATCTTGTTTTGATATGTTATTTATTTTATATGTGTTTAAACTCAAAAGCTGGTATTTTAGCTTCTTTGTTTTTACATTTTTGTTAGGTGGCTGGTTGTTTGGTGATTAGTTGGCTCGAGTTCTTTCTTACCTGGAATATAATGTTATTATTCTTATGTTATTTTTAGTTTTTTGTTTGTTATGTATTAAACAATAATGTTCAGTTATTAATAATATCTTATAGCTCATGGTAGTTCAACAATTAAGAATAATGAGCCTATCTGTTATTTTTTAGTTTCAATTATATATATATATATATTATGCTCTAAATTTATTTTTAGAAAAGGAAATCTTTATTTCAATTTTGCCTTCTGTGTTGATTATTTTAATACTTGTGTGTTATCTATACTTCCATCAAATATTAGTCAAATTCCAAGCATGTTATAACCCATTATATTTGCTTTCAAATATGTCATCCAACAGGAATGAAAGGTCCTGAAACTATGGATAAAGCTATATAAACTAAAGAAATGTTGTATGTCTTTTGTGATCTTTGCATCAAAGTTATTAATTAGTACTTAAAAATAAATTTTTATCAAAGTTTTATATCAATATTTTGTACTTAAAGTATCAATAATTTCTTAACTAAAGCATATTTTATAATAATAAATTTGATATTATAAGATACATTTAATTTATGATACATGTTTATCTTAAATCCAGACTCATCATATAAATCAAATGATTGATTGATGAGTTCAACTACTAAAATTAAGAAGATAAAAAGAGGGTCAAGTTTAGAAAAGAGATGCTGGTTTCAATTGAAACTGGAACACTATTTGGTCATTGGATCATAACTAGAGTTACAAAACTTGAATTTATGTATGCTCTATATAGATGGAAAGCGAAGACATAGGCCGAAAACATTCATAGGAATACAAGACTCATTTTTACTGTTTGGAAGTCCAAATCTGTTATGTAGCCTAGATACTGTTTAGTGTTCAACCCATATCTGGAGTTTTAGAAGTTCAAATGACTTAATTTTTTTTTTGAAAGCTAAAACAAATTTCTAAAACTTTCATGAATTAAGTCTGTTCAAATTTTAATGTTAGCAATGATGTTTTGTTTAGACAAAAAGATAAGGATTGTCATAAAGTCAAGATGTGACCACCTTTTCAACAATTGATTAACAAATCAATAGTTTTTAATTTTAGCCCATAAAAATAGATATTTTCCATACATTTAGGCATCTTGGTTTTCATATTAAGATCATATTCTTACTCTCTCTTTATTGTAATGCTTAAGTTTTGCTTATATTAATATCTTATTTATACTTCTCATTTTTTTCTTTTATTTAGTTAACTTTTATCTTATTTATTTATTTTTCTCTTTTTTTATATATATATTTAGTTAAGTTTATTATGTCAAGGTGAAAATGTTATATTAATAGTGTAAGAATAAGTATAGTATAAACTCAACATAAACTTTAATGTTTGATACTAACATGTTTTGTATTTGTTACCTTGTTCACTTTTAATATTTTACTTGTTAAATGATTAATCTAGATTTATGTTGTATAACACCTGATACAATAAACATTTGACACTTTCACAGCCCAACCGTATGGTATAACCTACACCTGTGCTATAACAAGAACATGATTTATTGTTAACATAAGTTATAATCATGAATACCTAACAATATTTACAAGTATTAGCATTATTCGAATAAGATAACTAATGTAATTATGTTAATAATTTATAATCCGATTGGAACTTTCTTTGTGTGTGGTTTCTAATTGAGTAATAAAAAGAGTTTATATTATTCTTATTTGAAACATCATCAGTGGATCCTCTAACCTTAATATTTTTTTTTATCATTATTTAATCCTCACATTAATTTTACAATCTCAAAGTCATTTTTAACTTACTACTACTACTACTACTACTACTATTGTTGTTATTGTATAATTTATATAGTTAGTCTTCATATGGTTTCATCTCAGTCTTGCCGAGTTATTTATTACTTCACAATCTTGCAATTGGAAGAAGATATCAATCTTTTAGTCGTATCAGCTATTAATATAAAAATGAGACCAAATATTTATTTTGACAAAACTGGTTAAAAATATTTGTTGGCATCATTCAAAGAATAAACTGATCATGCATTTATAAAAGCACAACTAAAAAACAAATAGGATGGTTGCAAAAAGGATTGAAAGATATGGACCAAACTCATTTTTAAAAATAGCATGGACTAGAGTAATGAATTGGGAGTCATTTTTGGTAGTGATGAGTGGTGAAAATAAAAAAATTTAGGTTATTTATCACAATCCTTAATCATCAATTTGTTTTATTCTTAGTTTAGTTATTAATAAATTAGGTAAAGTTGCATAAAATAATCTTATTTGCTTTGTGTAGGAAATAAAATGAGCAAAAAAGTTTAGGTTATCTAGTATCAAACTGTTGTTACATATGAAGTTCGACATAATGTTCTCAGACTTTGTTGTTGCTAACGAGTATGTGTGGACATCATCGTCTGAAGTCTTGTGTGATAATAATGTTGGTGTTGATGGCAATCAAAATGCCAATGTTGAACAACCTGATTTGGAAGAAGAAAGCAGTGATTTGAAAGATGATTGAATTCTAAATTTTATCGATAATGTTTGTAAAATTATTAGAGAGGTTAATATGTCTAGCAGTAGCAACACACATAGTAGTGGTAAGAAAAGAGAAAGAGAACATTTTAAAGTTCAAGCTAGGAAGAAGAAAAGAAGTTTTGGAATTGGGTTACAACTTCTATCATGTTGGGATCAAATGGTTGATAACATATCAAATAATAGTGATTCAACATCTATTTGTAAAGATTGAAAAGGGTGTAGTATTCCTAAGATTATGAGCGAGCTTCACTCAATTGAAAGAGTTATTATCGGTGATAATTTTCATGAGTTTTCTACTGAGTTTTTATGTTTGAGAAGGAATAGAAAAATATGGTCAACTATGGGTAATCTTGAAAACAAGATGAAATTGTTGCATGGAATATATACACGACGTAAAACCTCTTAGACGAAGAGGTATATATTGATCCTAAACACATACTTTCATTTATTTGTTTGTAATATTATTAAAAATGTTAATTAACATGTTTTTAGTTTCCTTGTCATTTATATAAATTTGCAAATTAATAAAATGACAAATTTTTTAGGAAGATATGGAGTAATAAATTCCTTTATATCGATTCTAGATGCTCCATAAATTAAATAATTAACATTATAAAGAGATGACGCTGCAATTAGTTAGGTCATAGAGCATTAATATTTATTATGTTCATGTTATGGATTATATATTAATGTAATTAAAAATTGTAGTGTTGTCTAGTAATTGTTGGGTAAGATGAATTGCAATTTTGTTATGTAATTTTGAGAAAATGCTAATTAATTTTAATAAGTTTAGTTGATGATATGGATAATGCTAGTAGTTTTAATAGACAAAATAAATGTGTCTAAATGCCACTGGTGGATGATGCAGACAATGACTATAGTTTTATTTGATAGAATAAATTTCACTTGTAAATTCAACTGCTAAGAATATTTTGATATTTGTACAATTTCATTTAAATTGTGTCCTTGCCATAAGAAAATTGATGTAAAGCAAAATGTAAACTAGATACGAGTGTAATTAACTGAAAGAAAATGGAAAGAAGATACAAAATAGTTATGTCATACTAAACAAACATATCAATCATATATCACTTACAAGAGTAAAAATCAAAAGTACACGGATCTCTCATGTAACAAGTAATAAATGGTGCAAATTGAAATGATGTTGTAAATTGAAGGGATAGGCAAACTTTTTACATGGTGCCAGAATACATTATAGTATATTTCTTACATGGTATATTACAATAGAACTTTTCCCATGTTGAACGCATCAGAAGGAAGAAAAATATTTTCACATGGTGACAAGATACATTGCAGTATATCTTTTTAAATTGTAGATATATTTTCACATGGTTTACTATAATATAACTTTTCAGATGTTGTATACAAGTTGCACAAGAAAAAACATATGAGAAATAGAGAGAAAAGACGAACTAGAAAGGGTGAAAACAAAAGAAGGAAAAAATAAAGTTTCATATAAAAAACAGAGCGTCAGGTTAGGACACAAAACAGAAATGAAAGAGAAAGGAATAACATAGGCAAACACAAGAAAATAAAGGGTGGAAAAAAAGAAAAAGGACAAAACAACATTTGATTTACAAAACAAAGAGTAAGGTTTTATGATGAAATAGAAACAAAAAGGAAAGGAATAACAGAGGTAAGCACGAGAAAAAAAAGAGGCACTATTGCATACCTTTCTCTCACTAACCTGAACAAAAAATATGGAATAACAAGAAGAACAAAACAACATTTGATTCGCAAAATAAAGAGTAAGGTTGCACAATGAAACAAAAATGAAAAGGAAAGTAACAATAAAAGTAAACACAGGAAACAAATGGGACACCACCACATACTTTTCTCCTTAACGCCATAAGAACCACCTTGCATCACTGTCCACAACAGCAGCAGGACCATTAGAGGGGAGAAAACTATTTGAAATAAAAATAGATAATAACAAAGAAAAAATGAAGGAAGAAAAGCAAAAACAGAGGACAAATAGGAAGAATCATTGTTCATTGGCTAAGCAGTTCCTTTGGTTAACCATTGGCCTTCACCATTGTGACCATTAGCCAGACATGGCCACATAGGGTATCTTGCTTTTCTCCTTCTTCCTTTTTTTTTCTGCTATATTTGGAGTCGATCTCTATTGTTCATATGAATTTTGGAGATTGATTACAAATTTTATAAGGGACTGATCGAGCCCAACCCAAGCCTACATGTTTTGAACCAGGTTTGACCTCGTAAACAAAAAAAAATATTGTAAAAAATACTATATAAAACATACTTTCTAAAAAAATCAAATAACTAATGTTTAACATTATTCATATGTTTATCTATTTAGCATTATACATATGGAAGATGTGTGTTTTAATTCAATATTTAATGAAGATCTGAATGATGATTATGAAAACATAATAAAGTATGTTATTGATCACATTAATTATCGTGATGATGATGACAATGGTAGCTTATGAGGGGATGGTGATGATAGGGCAAATGATGACGATGACAATGATGACAACTACGATAATGATAATAATGAGAATGATGAATCATTTTAGAGGTAAGAATTTGATATGAAAAAGTTAGTTATATATACAGTCAGGGCAATAAACATGTATTATATTAATTAGATATATAAAGAATCGTGTGAGGTTTCATACAACACAGGCATGCGTTGGTTAAAGAAAGTTTTATAAAGACATTAGAAATGATGTGTGAACATGTTTAGAATGAACAGATTAACTTTGTTGAGCCTATATAGTGATTTAGAAACAAAGTATGGGTTAAAACCTTCGAGAAGGATGTGAGTGTGATTGTATTTCTATATACAATAGCACTTGAAGTGTGAAATCTCATATCAGAAGCGAGCTTCCAGAGCTAGGGCTTTATGAGTAGTGCTGGTCAATGACCTATTATACGCATTTTGGGACACAAGGCTTAAAAGTGGGCTCATGTCATCGTGAACAAAATCATGAAGGTGGTAAAACTTAATACAGATAATATATGGCAGGTTAAGCCAGGCTATTATATTTTTTTATTAGAGTGCAGGATAGCTCATCTTAAGGTGAGGGAATTGTGATATCCCATATTAGAAACAGGCATCTATATAGAGCATCAAATATGGTGGTTTAAGAGTGATTTCAACATTCAGGAGAAACTTTTAGTAGACATTAAATAAGTCATAGCATCAATATATTTGTTTGCAGTAGATATCATAAAACTAAAGGACTCGAATTTTACAAGTACTTCATGAGAAATTACAATGAATCTAAGATATATGCATCATTTCAAAGTAAGACAAATGTTTGTTAATGTTGTCAATATGAAGCTAAATTGTTTTTTGCATGTTAGTAAGTAATGACATTATATTATCAATGGTTTTCATGTAGAATGGTATTCGTGCAATTATTGGAACACAAGTGCGAGCTTGCCTATCAACTAAAAATCAAATTCTATTTATCGAAAAAAAAGATATACTAACTCAAAACATTATGGCTGCTTATAGTTTTAACATGCAATTCTCATTTGTGTGGGTAGGATGAGAAAGTAGTGCTCATGATACACATATTTTTCTTGAGGTATTGACAATAAAAATATAAAATTTTCTAAACCACCATAAGGTAGTTATACAATAGAATTTGTTATATAATTATAAGTATAATAATTTATGATATTCTTATTAATCCTCTGACAAATTTGAATATTATTTGTAATTATAGGTAAGTACTATCTGGTTGATTCTGAATATCCCAATAATTATAGATATTTAGGTTCATATAAAAGTGAGAGATATTATTTAAAAGAATTTAGGCATTATGGACTATCAATAAATCAACAAGAAGTTTTCAATCATGCACACTCATCACTATACAATGTGATAAAATATTTCTTCAGAGTATGGAAATAAAAGTGGAAGATTGCAGATGTTATTGTAGATAGTTTAATGAAATAATAAAAAATACTTTATATAAAGTATTGTTTATTTTATGATGTAATTGTAGTAATTAAATCTATAATATTTCAGTTAAAAACCATCAATTTTAATGTCTATTTTAGTTATTTTATAACATCAATTTAAAAAGTTTGTATGTTTAGAATTATAATAGCGATAACAGTTTAAAGTGTTTTTTTACTTAAAAATATATCAAAATAAGATTTTATTTTTATTTTTTAAATTATTTTTAATATTAGTACATGAAAATGATATAAAAACTTTTCCAAATAGTTACCAAATATATAAAGTTATTTTTTATTCAAACTCAATTTCAAATATAATTTTAACCAAACAACTACAAAACTAAATCAATCACAATTAAAAATATCTCTTATAAAATATTTTTTTTAAGTTAAACTACCAAAAAATTTGTAATACAAAACAAAGTCAAAAGGAAGACCATTGACAATAATGCCTTCCCCTGTCTATATATTTTCTTCTTACAGCTTTTGCCGTCCCTGCTTTCTGTTTGGTGGGAGTATGCTCCTGCCACATGTGTTGGGAGAATTTTCCATGACTTTTTTTATATATCACCTCACTGTGATTATTTTTTTTTCTAGCATATGCATACAGAGAGGCAGTGATTGAGGGACGGGAGAGGGGAGAAAACTCTTTTTTATGTGTCAGCGTCGACAAAGTGGGTGAGGAGCTATCGCAAGCCAGTTTTTCAGAAGATCATTTTAATCCCAAGATTTAAAGCATTGATTCATGCTGGCCCCTTTGAGATTATTACTAAACCTCCCCTGAAAAATCAAGAACTTTCATAATATTACTAAATACTTGTGATACTTCAAAATTGCACCCCACCCCATTAGCAACCTCCCACGAGGAAGTATATCTACATTTAACAAGCTCATGAAAGTACCTTTCACCTTCGACTTCTATTTAAATGCAGAAGGTTTTCTCTACATGTCCATTGGTATGAAAATTAAACACAATTTTTCACGTTGGATATGTTATTAGCCTGTTTAAAAACTCTTTGTTTCCTATAAAAGTTTTAACATATAGCTAACTTTCTCCCGAGTTTGAATGGTTGGTCTTAGTTCTACTATTAAAATTTTGTAAATATCACTTGAAGGTACAAGCCTCTTTTTTCCTTTTTTTGTGTGTGTGTGTGTGTGTGTTGGGGGGGGGGGGTCGCTAAAAGTAAATATTTTCATTGATAAAAAGAGATAAAAATACATCTCAAATCTAAACTAATTCGAATTACATCAACATGGAGGAAAAGGGCTTGTATGGCACATATGGGCACTCAAGCACATGGAGGAGATTTTATACCCAAAAAATAATGAAAAATACGTGGTGTTACGGGTTAAGAAAAGATTTTTTTTTCATTTTTAATTTAGAATCGTAAATTAGCACAGGAATAAAAACACCAAAATTGGAAAATCCCATAATTTGAAGAGATATTCAGACGTCCGTGCGCACAATCAATCAGCTAGTAGAGAGTCAAGATAAAAAAGAAGTGTATTTCTAGTAACTCATTATCTTTTATACAAGCTATAACGCTGTAATTAATTACCGTGTAAACTCTAATGTTGATAATAGATTGATTTAATGATAAATATTATTAGCTAAATTAATTAAAACTTTAATGTTAACACTTGGCATGTGCATGTGTATGTCTTTACATGTGCCTTTGTTTTCGCATATATTGAGATAGAGAGGGCCTATCGGTGCTCTTCTTTCCCAACGTTCCATTCGGCAATATTTATGCTACAACAAAAAATCTCTATCCTGATAGTTGTATAGCGACCAGGTTTGAAATTATTTCAAGAAATAAAATGAAAAGAGAGAGAGTTTAGAGTGAGAAATAGTGTCCGTGAGGAACTAAGTAAAAAAAAGGAAAGAAGAGAAAAACCCTTAAGCTCAGGAGGAATAGTGTCCGTGAGGAACTAAATAATTTTAATTGAGGTGCTAATTAATGACTTCCGTACGATTCTTGTTAATTGAATAGCGTTATAATTTTTTTTCGAAAAAAACAACTATATATGTATTTTATTAAATAAATCAAGAATTATATATATATCAATAAAAAAAATATTAGTATGTTTATTTGATTTACCTCATTGTATGTCACATAATTTTTTTCTAATACAAAAAAAATAATTTTTAAGAGTTATTAATGTGTTTTTTGAAATAAAATAAAAAAATATATAGTTGTGAACTAAAAGATTAATACTTAAATATAAAAAAATATAAAAAAAATATATGTGTGTCAATAAAAACATGTGAGGCTTTAAACTAATTTTTAACTTAATATAAAAATAAGATGATGTTGTAATTGCTACAATAAAACACTTTTTTTATATATATAATAATTTAAAAAAATACAAAAAAAAGTAAAAAATACAAGAGAATGAAGATAAGAATAAAAATAAATTTACAAAATAGACTAAGTGTAAAATAATAAATATTTTAAGTATAAAAAAATATTATTATTATTTTCAAAAACAAAGTGTAAAGAAAAAAAAGTAAATATTACAAAAAAAAATAAAAATAAAATGATAATAATAAATAAATCAAGTGTAAAATGATATAAATAGGTAGTATAAAAAAATATTTTTTTTCGTAAAAAAACCTAAAAGTTATAGCTTGACCTACAACATTTAAAAACAATTTATGATTACGACATTTGTAGATTAAAAAAACTATTTTTTCAGTACATGTATAATAATAATAATAATAATATAATTACCCGGCGAACGTTCAACTCAAGTATTTAAATCGCACCCATAGTTTATGAACTTCTTCAGTCAAATTCGGACTACTCGACACGACAGGGCACGTTGCAGTCAAAACAGGGGTTTCAATTCCATTTTGTGGACGCCGTCAGTTCTGATTGTTGAGCGTTCTAGATGCAGTCCTGCTATCCGTTATCCTTTTGAACTTGAGGGCTATTCTTGTCATTTTGATAAATTGATTTCCTCCTATTACCGAAGCTACAAAAAGCTTCACTGGGAATGAGCTTTTTTTCATGGACAATAATAGGTTGGGGAGAAGGTGTTATCTCTAGATATTACACACACACACAAACACACACACACACACACACACAAAGAAACTTTTTTTTTTTTTTTCATGTTGAGATGGAAAAATCCCGCTCTTCTCCCTTAAACTTGGAAATATATAGCTTATTTTATAATAAACATGTGACTAATTATATGGTGAAGTGATATATAATAAATCATCTACGCAGGTGACAATTCTGTGACGATTCTAGTTGAAATATAAATGAAGTCGTACATGCATACACATGTGATAATTATAGATGAAGTATAAATAAAGTTATAGCATGTGTAGTGGTAGCCCAAAACAAAATAAGACATAAACTATATTATAAAAAAATAAAATAAAGAGAGGAAGAAAAAGATGATTGTTAGGGTAAAAACGAAGCCATGTGAGGCTTGCTTAGGCCTCGGGTGGCCTTGGCAATAACCGGGCCACAAGTTTTTTTTTATATATATATATTATCAGTTAATTATATATAGGTTGTAGAGATGAAAGAATAGAATAAATTAATTGGTTTAGAGAAGAGGGGCTCGCAGCTTCAAGGTGTTCGCGTGTGTGTCGACACACACATATTTGAAACAACACTTTACAGTGATATGATTGTAAAGAAAAAACTTGATGCTTTTGAATTAAATTGAATGACTATCAATGCAATTTAATTTTAATAATTGCATCCATTAACTAACTTATGTCAATAAAATAGATTTTATATGTAAACCCCAGTCCTAAAACGGTAAATCCAAGCTAGAAGTGATAAAGAATTTATTTAACAACTAAATAGCATCAATTCCCCAATCAAGTGAAATAATTATCCAAGGAAAAAAATTTATACATTGGGTATAAAAAAGTTGATTTAATAATTATAGTAATAGAGTGGCAATCTAAAAAATAATAATTTATTATTTTACATGTGTGAAATCATTGATTGTTGAGGTAAGCCTCGCATACAACCATGCTATTTTGACCAAAAATAGAGATAACTCTAATTAAATTTTCATGATGATTGTGAATAAGAGTTATCAATGAATTAAATTAAAAATCATGATGATGTGAGTAAATGAAACAATACATATATTTTGAATTTTTGACAAAAAAAATTATTCAATGACCAGTTTTGCAATATCAATTATATTTTTTAATCCCACCATAAAATTAAACTAAGTTTTTACGAGTAGTTTTTTTCACATGTTATTTTATCTTGGGTTGAATTTTTAGGTCAATCAGAATCCGAGAAGACCACATGAAAATACCAACAAACCAGAATTTGATAGAAAAAAAAATATAGATATTTATAAAGGACATTGTAGTCTTTTTATATATTGTGATAAAAATATATGTAAAGTAAAAAAATAATTTAAAAATACAACAGTGCCCCTACGTGCATTATTATAAGTATCAACTATTAGGGGGTGTTATGATATTATATATATATATATAAGAGGTCAAACAAAAAATAAAAAGATCCAGATTACAAAGAAAAAAACCATAAGTGAGAGGAATAGAAAGAGAAGGAGAAAAAAATAAAAAAAAAAATAGTTGAGAGATAGAGAAAGCCATAAGTGAGAGGAATAAAAAGAGGAGGAGGAAAAAATAAAAAAAAAATAGTTGAGAGAAAGATGATAAATGAATTAAGTGTTAAAGTAAAAATGAGTTTTGATATGTATGATAAATGTTATGTTGATTTGATAGGGGTTTCTAAAGATTTAAATTTTTGTTGTTAAAATTGATTGATGATTGTTATAGGTAATGGTTAAATTGGTTGATTTGAGTGGATTATTAAGAATAATTATTAGAGATTGAATTTAATTAATTAATATATTTTTAGTAAGTATTCTTATGAGTTGTGAATAAACCTTTGCTTGAAAATTCTAGAAAAAAAATAGATTTAAGGTTGAAGATGATCAAATTTTATTTTGGTCATTGATTTATAAAAATTACAATTTAGTTCTTAAAACTTTGAAAAATTATGATTTGACCCCTGAAATTTATCCTGGAAATTTGGGAAAAACTAATTGTGGGATTAAGTATGATGAAATTCGGTTTAGTCATTGATTTATAATATTTTTAATTTTGTAAAAACAATGACTTGACCTTTAATTTCAAGAAAATTGCATTTTGGTCCCTAGTTGTAAATTACAGTTTTGAAGATGTTTTCCAGCAATACATGTGGACTTATTAATGGTGGATTATTAAGACTTAATTAATTTTATTTGCATTTGAAATTGATTCAATATGGGATTTGTATATTCCTCAGATAAAAGGATGAATTGAGTTAATTACATACCATATGTTTGATAAATTGGGTGAATATTTATAAATTAAATTGTGATGTGTTGGGCCATTTTTAGTGTATTTTGGAAGATTTGAAATGTATAATTAGTGCTGGAAATTATGTAAATTATATGTGATAATGATGAATTAAGTATGTAATTGTGATTAGAATATCTGTAAATTAATCTATGATGTGTGGAACGATTATGGATGTGTTTTGAAAGGTTATACATGTAAAATTAAGTATAGAATTTGTGTGCTAAAGTTTATGTAAATAGAAAGAAATGATGATAAATTCAATGTATAACTTTTATTGTAAATTGATTTAACAATGTGTGGGATTATTGTAGTTATGTTTTGAAAGGTTTGATATATACATTTTTTATGTAAGGAATGGTTTAAATTAATTACACATCATGTGTTTAATAAGCTATGGGATTGATTATAAATTGATTTTGATGAGAACAAAATAATTATCATGTTTTGGGGAGATTGTGTATGTATCATCTTTATATAAAAGAGATGATTTGATTTGATTGTATTTAAAAATTTTAATGATAACATGTTTAATGAAGAAATGTTTTTTAAAAGAATTATAATTATAGTAAATGGAAGGATTAGCTTCACCATGGCAACATGTACTACGTTAAACTCGGCTTGAATTGTTGTGTGGAATTCATCAATGAAAAATTAAGTTATTTAAACATTGAAAAACATCAATAAAAAATTGAGTTAGAGAGACAATAAAAATTATCAATGAGAAATAAAAGCATTCAGACATTTATTGTCAGTGTAAAAAATATTAATGTATATAAATTAAAATGATAAATAAAAAATAATATATCTATGAATTTGTTAATGGATGTATTCAATCACGTGAATCATTGAATGTGATGAATGGATTAAAAAGATTTAAATATTAATTTGAGATGTTTTATTAAAATGCAGGGAAAAACAAAGAATGAATTGCAAGATTTTCAAGGTAAGGATCACAAATCTTTTCTTTTACTTTTATTAGTTAAAAAATAACTAGTCCATCATTTATGCATTCAACTAACTAAAATAAATTAATGACATGTTTTGCTCCTATTCTCTTATTCCTTTATAGATTTTGCCCTTATGTAATTTTATTCTTTTATGAATTCTACCATTCTATTATGTATTTCATTAAGATTTCTTTCCTTTTGTTAAGTTCCATTAAATCAAATAAAACATGTAAGAAAATATATGCACTAACGGGTAAGATCATGACTTGAAAAATAAAACTATATATAAAGAAAAAAATAATAAAGAATATTTTAATAAAAAAATCTAAAGCAACAAAAATTTATCATCAAATTAACAAATGTAAGAAATTAGTTACAAATATTAAAAAACATATGCATAAAAAATATTTAAAATAGAAATTAAAAGGATATAATATACAACAAAAATTAAAAAAAAAATTAAACTAACAAACATAATTTTTTTAATAAAAAGTACTAACTCATATTTGTTCTTATTTTTCTATCAAATGAAATTATCTCCGTGATGGATCACCATGTTTTATTTTTGCTTGAATCCTCATTTTAAAGGAATTAGAAGGAGGGTGATAATTCATCATCTTTGATCTTAATTAAGTATTGAGTTCAAATATATATGGATATGGAGAGCTGTATTTTTGGATTTAGCCAAATGCTAAGTCCAAGCATATATAAGTCTGGCAAGTTATTAGGCTCAACATTTTTAGACCCAGTCAGGCTTTAAGCCCAAACATGTACAAACATTGCAAGTTATCAGACCCAACATCATTTTGACTTATCCAAGTGCTCCGTCCAAGTATGTATAGGTTTAACGATATGTCAAACCCAATATCATTAGACCCAATCAAGTGTTGAGCTAAAAAATAAACGGGTATAGTAAGTTGCCAGACGCAACCTCTTCGAGCTAAACTAAACATTGATTCTAAATACATATGGCTCTAGAAATCTTATTAGACTCTATGTTAGACCACGAGATTTTGATAAGTCAAATATATTTTTTCTATAATAAATTTGTGATATTTTTTCCTCTTTAACACATAAAAAAATTAAATGCTATGAGAAAAATATAATTTTATGCTCATATATCCATTAAAAAATAACAATCATAGACTATAAAAAAATTGATTGAATCTTTAAAAGAAAAGAATTTTAAATGCATTCTTTAGTTAGAATGAATGGACAAAATTGTCAGAATTAAGAAATTAATTGAAGATCTAAGATAAGTTTTATCTCCAAGCTACTTAGAAATTTGAAATTTTTAGTACTTCATCCCTCGAATACTTAATTAATCATCAAAAATCAAAGTTCTCGTTATGATAACAAATTTCTCCTTAGATTCTAATATTTTTTATTGGTATTTGTTAAAATAATATTAAATATTTAAAAAAAATAGTATATCAGCAACTAAGTTTTCTCTGTTTTAATTTTATAATAAATTTTCATAAGCTTAGGTTTTTTTTATTCATATTTTTTCTTATATATGTGTGTATATGTTTTAAAGTAATGATTTTATCAACCAATGCATATATTTAACACATATTACATGATTCAATATAATTGGAAGAAAAGAAAAGAAAAGAAAAAACTCAAAAGTAGAGTAGAATCTAGATATAAAAAAAGTTTACATGGAAGATTATAAAGACTAAAAGTATAGGAGTAAAACATGTCATTAATCCATTTTTATTCACTAAACAAGTAAATAATTATCAAATGTATCTTAACCAACGAAATAGATCAAAATGTTCTTGAGAGACAGAATCCAAGAAAGATTTTGTAGAAATACACAACTCGTAAAAAACCCCATATTATAAACACTTTGAGCGTAGGGGTGCGTGTGTGGGTGTATTAAGTGGTACAAGCTTCCTTTCTTAAATTCAACGAGAACAATTGAATACTAGTCTCCATTTAAGTGGATCGGAGTCATCGGACATCTTTATGACATATACCACCCAAAGGGTCCTCAAGAGGAGAGCTTCTTTATTATAAAAATAAAAAACATGAAAAAAAAAAGAGAATAATCAAGGCAGATTTGCCATTTATCAATAAAAACGGCAACCACGTGCACGAGGAGGGGCCTGGTATTTGTTTCCATCCTCTTATAATGCAAGTGAAAGCTGCCTATTTGATGGCTGTTTGGGTTTCACTTGTAACTTGTTTTTAAATTTTATTTATATATTTTTAATTATTTTAATCTATTGATGTTAAAAATAAATATTTAAATATTTTAAAAAAAATCCTAACCACACAAAGATTTCGACAAAAAGGCAGCGCTTCCTCTGTCCACACTTGGAATAGCAATCAAAATTAAAGTAGAGAAACAACAACGTAAGTTATTGTATCCAAGTGGGGCATAGGATGTCTGTTTTATTTATTTATTTGCAGAGGAGGTCCGCTCATTGTTCTTCACTTAAACACCGTGGCCTTACTCAATGTACTCGCACAAATTATGATCTCGAATAAAGAAATGTGTGGACCGACTATAAGAATAGTGAACTATTAAGATTCAAAAGAGGGAATGGGTAACGGCGACGGCCTAAAATAAATAGAAGAAAACTTGAAGTTGGCTCTCCATATATTATTACCCCCATCTTTTATGATGTCTTGAAACCTTTTAGTATTAATTTTTCTTCATTTTATTTTGTTTTGCTAGGTGGTTTGCTTTTCTAGAACATTGCTCTAGCAATTTATATGATTTTTCTAATATTATCATTCATCTTTTTATAATTGGATTTGTGTCATCTCGTAAAGTTTTTTTTTGTGATAGGTAGCATTCACATTGAAATGATTGTGGATTTTTAAACTTTTTTTTATTTTGAATAAAATATTAATTTGTTTTAATTGATTGTTTTCAAGAAAATAATTTACAGTTTGTCTGCTATTATTATCTATATTTTAAATAAAATTATTAAATTATATTAAATTTAATTGAGTTATTAACTCAATTATCATAATTTTTTTTATTTTTTAAAAATATTTTCGTTATCTAAACATCCTTTTGTGCTCAAATTTTCTTGACTAGTAACTATAAATGAACGAAGGGGAGGGTGAGGCTGTTCTATCATTGGCAAAATTAATAAAATTAAAATATTTAAAAATTAAAGATAATATGTTGGAGACTAAACTTTTGATTTTTTTTTAAAAAATAATAAATAAAGAAAAGAAGAGACCTCATGGGATATCTCTTATTAATAAATTATGAAAATAATTTTGGCAAATGAATTTTTTTTCAATGTTTGATTATCTATGAAAATGAGTTGGAAAAAAGCTTTCAGTATTCCATGAACATAAAAAAAGTAAATTTCTATATTATTATATGATTTTTTTTAATTATTTACACCAAAGAATGATAATTTTTTGATAACTCACGAAATTAAAGCCTTAACAAGTAGCAAACTAGATGTAAATAATGTACTTTCCTTATTTTATCATGGAAACTACGACCTCCAGATGTATTTTCTGAGCTAAAAAAAATCATCCCCTAGTGTTTCCGTAGACTCGAAGACGCCTCCACGCCTGGCATGGCACCAGCCCACCTTTAAAAAATGCCTAGATTATAAAATTACAAATGCCCTCCACTTGTTATTTGTTTCTAGCACTCCAAGCCATTCCCTTTCTTTTCTTAATTTGTTTGGTGTGGAAATTACAGATGCCCTACTCCACCTGTTTTTTGCATGCACATTCTTGCCATCTTCGGCGGTGATTGAACCCTGTTGAAGGAATCATCATACTAACACGTGCGAGGGAAATATTTTGTAAATGTGTGTGTGTGATGCTTTTATACTGGTTAATAGATGAGTATTTGAGGGGGTATGACTTTGGGCTCAGAGTCTGAAGCAACGTTCTCATGCAGGGGACATGTATTTGGTCCGTTTGGCAGCACCATAACATTACATGCAAGAATGTACACAAAATTATCCTTTATTAAGATCATAGCTTAATTTGTTGGGTTTTAAATTTAATTTTTTAAAGGGTATTAGTTTAAATTTTATAAATCTTAAAATAATTAGAGATTTGTATAATTATTAATTTTAAAATTTATAAAATTAATTAAAACATGTATAAACTGATATAAATATTTAAGTTAATCAAATAAAAAAATCAACCTCCAAGGTTGGTATAGTGATAAAAATCCTGGGCTCAAGAGTATGCTTCTTTTTTTTTTTTAATTTTGAGATGAAATCTTACTGTTTATAATTTTTTTTAGCCATGTTTTTGTGTAAAAAATTATCTTGTTNATATATATATAACAACATAACATAACCACATGACAACAAAAATATATGTTTGTGAACAAAGAACAAAGCAATCAACGGGTATAAACCCAGTTACTTGTCCCCCTAAAAATAAAAATGAAGAAACTGGGCATGACAGTACTTGACAAGCCTACCTCCCAGAAAACAAACGGCATATAAGCAAGCATGTCAAAGAATCATCCTTCTCCAATTGGAATGCAAATGAAATTAACGAAAAATGTTAAAATACAGCGTAGAAAATGCCAAGGAAACTATTAATTACATCTATGTTCATGTGATACAAGCTGAAGGAGGCAGCACAACCCAAAAAGTCAAGACAAAAAGCAAGAAGCAAAGCATCGTAAAACCAATCCACAAGCCGGCAAACAAACAAAATATACGCAATCATGATGGAGAATCATCCATGGACAACTGCAATGCAGAGAAAATTGACTATAACTAGTTGAAATACAGCATGGAAAGATTTAGACAAAATGCAAAGGAGATTTATCAACACATTCTTCTTCATATCTTATGAGTTGGAGAAGGCATAAAACCCAATTAAAAAAAATAAAAGAAAATCAAGAACCTAACCATGCATGGCAGCACTGAACTAACAAACCAATCAGCAAACAAACAAAATATAAGAATTGTGACTAAAAATCATCAATTTCCAATCATAATGCAAACAAAATTACTGAAAGTAGCAAGAATATGATAAAAAAAATCCAAAAACAAAATATCAAAAAAATTGATGAGATCATGTTTTATCCCATGGGCTTAAAGGTTGGGCTTGGGTCCGGTTTAAAGTTATTAATATCTTAGTTTTGGTAATCTAACTTATTCTTTTATGATGAAAGTGTAGGTAGATTATCATCGTTACTAACAAAATATTCTTTTTATTTATTTAGAAACTCTCCAATAATTAAATTAGTATTGATTCAAAGAGAGATCGATTATACTTTTAGAAGAAAAAAACTTTTAAGATAGATCAGTTCTTGTAACTAGAGAAAAAAAACTAAAATTAGCGTGATCATTTTTGCTTTCTCTTTATATAGTCCCTTATGTGCTTCTCTTTCTTATAGGCGATAGGTTGACATGTTTTATCAAAATAAAATAAATATTATTTTTATTTCACCATGATACAATACTTTTTATTTACGGTTATATCAAAATAAAATATCTATTATTATTAAAGACGTCTAGGCTCAACGCTTGACTAAACTCAAGAGTAATGAGCCTAGCAATTTGTCAAACCCACAAACGTCTAGGTTGAGCACTTGGCTGAGTATAAAAATGATGGGTCTGGCAACTCACCATACCCACAGGCATCTAAGCTCAGTTCAAGAATAATGGGTCTTAACTTTTTTATGGTTAGTCATTTGGAGAGTAATTTTGAACAAATAAACATAAAGAAATAAATGTTAATTCATTAGTAGCTCACCAAATCCTTGGGTATTCTCTGTGAAAATTAAAAAAAACCTATGCCCATAGCAGGGAAGACCTTTTTTTATCTTTCTCTTAAATCTTTATATATCCTTCCTAGCATCGTTGGATCCTCAAATCCATATAGCTTCTTTTCACGGGTATAAGGTTTCTCTTGGGGAATGAAATGGTGACCAAAACTTAATGTAGCCTTTAAACATCCTTATTAAGATATATGATGACATAAAATGTTTTTAAATGATCTTTCTTTTTCAATAAGAATCAATAAAGCTCAAAAACATCAGGCCTAATTCAAGAAAGATAAGTGCTCTAATTTTTTTACGAAGATTTCAAGTTTCGGCTAAAACATAAAAAGAGCAACAAGGGATATGAGTTCGTTAGATTAGGGCCTAGGGTTCAGGAGGATGTCATACTAGTGTTAAAGATCCTCGTGCAGAGGCATATCAACTTCTCCTACTAGAGGTGCTCAAGAGAGTAGATCCTATAGGAGTTTATTTCGTGTTCCTACCAAAGACCTTGAAGAGAAAAGGAGGTTGCCTCAGATCCTCAAGGATAATGTCCCCAGTAACATATGCACTGCAAATGTAAAAATTATAGCTTGCCAACAACCTAGCAAGTATATTGTCTAAATGTCCCTTCCTAATAAGCATATCAATAAACTAACCTTGAGAACCTCTCTTTTTGAAAACACCAACCCTCTTGTATTTATAAAATTAGATATTATTGCATTGATAAGATATATCATTGGTGTTTTATTAACGAAACAATTAGTGAGACAGGCATAGTGCCAATAAAACTATCCGTCAAAATTCCATCAGTAATATTCGCCAATAAATTTGACAATAGATATTAGTCGACCTCTTTTTAAGGACTAACGACAATAATTTGTCGTTATATCCATCAATATAACAATTACTAATGAAATTATCAATAGATATGGTATCAAAAACAAGATATTTCCCGACAATATGTTTTTATCGATAAATCCATCAGTGATTTTTATACCAATAGAATTAGTGTGTTTATCATAACAAAATATCCTATCAATATTTTAAATTCTTCCAGTAATGCAATGTGAAATGAATAACTTCAATTTATTTGTAAAAAATCATAATATATATTTGAAAATGAATGGTATTGTATGCTTCATAATCTAATTAATTTTTGTAATATATATATATATATATATATATTAAGATGAATGGTATTTCATAATCTAATAAAAAAAGTTGATAAATGGAAATGAAGAAATGATAATTAAAAGTGATTGTTAAATTTTTGAAATTCATAGAATGAAATTACATATAAATAATTTTTAGATTCTAAGTATTGCATCAAAACCCCTCTAGTGGGGTAGGGTTGTCCGAATTTCTCATCTGAATTTTACATCGATATAGTTTTATAATCTCAACATTAGATGAACTTTGTTCACTATTTAAAATAAATTATTAAATTCACCCAAATCATTAATTTAATTGGTTATGTTTAAATATGATTTTTTTTCTCATATTTAGTATAAAAAATGAGATGAAATAATTAATAACATATCAATCACAAAAATAATGTAGATAAATTTAATAAGGTGCGGCTATTTTATTGACTGTTGATCCGTCATCTTAATTGGATGGTGAAATTACAAGATAAAACGATTATAGAAAAAAATGATAGAAATCATCCATCAACGTGCCAAATAGTCATCATCTGGAGGAACGTGCCAATACTATTATTTTCACTTTATAATTGAAGTGTACACGTGTGTGAAGCACATTATTTAACAAATGTATGGACACGTTAAATGCACTAAAAATGACCACATCTCATAAAGCAAGGGATAGAGAACAGGTTTTGGTTCCTGTCCTAACTACTTGTGAAAAACAAGGATAAAAAAAAAAAAAAAAACACATCCGAAGCATGCATTGCATGCCACCTAGAAGTGTGATTTGTTTTGAGAGTAGATTGCTAGAATTAGATAAGCCAACGTTTATAGATAGGAAGAACAAATGCATAAATTGAGAGATTCTTCTTTAGGGATTCAGGCAGAAAATAAATTGCGGTGGAGAACAGGAGTGGACATGAATGGTTTATCCAAGCTCATAGTCACACCTGCTTTAGTGTCCATGTTAACTTTTGATCCATCTGGGCCATCTCCTCCAACCACCTTCCAATCAAAACATTGAACCATAGCTGAAACACTGCAATTGATCAAACTTGAGGACATGTTAGTCCCAGGGCACATTCTCCTTCCCCCGCCAAAAGGGACGTAAATCTGTAGGTTTTGCCCCTTGGTGTTGTCGTGTTCTGTCAAGAACCTCTCTGGAATGAAGTCGTTGGGGTTATCCCATATCTTCGGATCCCTCATGATAGAGTATGCATTCATTATCATTGTAATTCCTTTGGGGATGTCATGTCCTGCAAGTTTGCAATCTTCACGGCATACTCTATCAAATAAAGGCACTGGTGGATGGAGTCTCATTGCCTCCTTCACACATGCTTGAAAATAAGGCAGATTTGGGATATCTGCTTCATCTACAAGCCTCTCTGTCCCTACAACTGAATCTATCTCCTCTCTCAGCTTCTTGAAAGATGCAGGATGGTTGACAAGCTCCCCTAAGATCCATAGTATGGCATCTGCTGTAGTACTCGTACCTCCAGTGAAAAGATCCTGAGAAAAGAATTAAAAGGGATATTTATTAAGACAGTTTATTCTTAACAAATCATCCCAACATGTATAATTACAAGAAAGATTTGTAAATTAATGAAGAAGGGAAAGGGATGAGAGAGTAATTACCAGAAAGAAAGTCTTCATTTGCTTCCTGGTTATCCTCATTTCCGCATTTTTATCATGATAAACTTCCAAGAGAATATCCATCAAGTCTTTATTCTCCATGTGTGGACCTCCTCTCTTTGCTTTTTCCTCATGCTCTACCAAGATGTTCTCAAACAATTCATCATACCTTTTGGGCACATCAGCAATTTTCTTTCTTAAGTACCAAATACCTATCCTTTTCAAGGGACCAAACAAGTTACATACAGCAAGCTTTGCAGCCAGATCAAAGGATTCACTCACCAGCCCTCTACACTGATCAGCCTGATTATCTTCCCCCGAACACCTAGCACTCATGATCATCCTGCAAGTAGCGTTGTTTGCTACTGTTAATACCTCAGCACTCAAATCGGCAACATCATTTTTTTGACCTATCTCCAACATTTTAGACAAAAATCTCACAACTTCTTCATGCCTAACATTCTTTAACTTCTTCATCTGGCTGCTCCCCAACAATTCTGTCATGCAAATCTTCTTCATGAATTTCCAGTAATCCCCATATGGGGCATTGAAAAAGCTTGTTGAGCTTCCAAATAGTAAATTATCCTCAAAGGGGGATTTTATTCTAGAGGCAAAATGGACATCTTGTGCCTTGAAGATCTCGGTGGCCACTGGAGCTGATGAGACAAGAACAGCAGGATACGTGGCCAAACGGAGATAGAGGAGAGGGCCATATTTGTTGTTGAGAGCATGGAAGCCTTTGTATGCTACTGGGGTTAGTAAATGGAGGTGACCGATCAAAGGAAGTGTTGGTGGGCTTGGAGGGGGGCAATAACCGGCAGGTTTCTTGCCGGGTCTCTTGAAAATGTATTGAAGAAAGACGGTGATAAACCAGAGGACAAAGAGGGCAATGACATACTGAATGGCAGTCATGGCAGCCATTTGACTAGGAAAAGCTGGCTAGCAAATGGCGAGTATATCGTTCTGAACTAGAGTTGTTATGCATTTATAACTAACCTCTCACTAGGTTTCATTTCAGGGAATCATTTTCTGAGGATTTTTTTTTTTAAAAAAAAAAGAAAAGAAGAAGAAGTCATCAATATGAATTTGTTGAAATCGAGTTTGAATGAGTAGGGGCTTTGTATTAGTCAATGCATACGTTCGATGAAAAAAGGAACTAAATATGTAAGTAATTTTTGCTGGGCTAAATAATCTAAACTATCCTACGTGAATGAAAATGAACTTAGTCTTCATTTAAATTTTAGTTTTTCTTAATAGATTATCAGGAATTACTTTTAGTATTCCAGGTTTTTTCCTTTTCTGAACGCACAAGAACATGTATCCAGTTTTTAAACTATTATATATATACAGTGAAAATTAATAAAATGACCTATTTTTTACGTAAAAATAGAAAACAGAATTATTTAAACAAAATAGTTTTACCAGCATTGAGTAAAATGTCCAATACAATTACTAGCAATGAGGAAACAAAACTATTTTGACGACTTAAAGAGATTTTCCCCTTTCATATTGTCGTTCCCAATTCAAACAATGCTTTCCGAGCAGTAAAAATGATAGATACACTTCATTCTTATAAACATACGTAAATACAGATAAACATATATAGTTAACTATTTTGGAAAAGTCGAAAAAATGTAAATTTCCTTTGAATTGCAAACAAAAGAAGTTTTGTTTTGTTCTTCCAGTCGATTATATTTTCCACTGACAGTATTTTGATGATCATCAAGACGACTGCATATAGTTTTTTTTTTTAAAAAAAATGGAAATAGTCAGATCCTTTTTCTTTGGATTCGGAAATTATAGTCAATTTTGAACGCTGAATCTGACTTTCAGCGGTTTAAGAGCTGGTATTATTCTACCGTATAACTATATATATACACACCGCATCATAGACCAGCCCTGGCTTGATTTATTATAGTAAAGCCAGAGCTGGTCTATGATAGAACACTAATCAAACATCTGCACATGATCAGAGATAGAACACTACTAATCAAACACAATCTTAAGGATTTGTTTGATGAAAGTTTATCTAATAGAATAGAAGGTTTCGAGATTTTCATTGGTTAGCTTTAAAAATAATCATTCACGCGATGACCTAAATATTCATGCACTGCTGCTCTCCAAAATCATCCGCCGAAGCTGCGGAGGCCCGTCCACACACATATTAAGTTGGTCTCCATTCCTATCCTTTCTTTTTTTGGGTTACCGTCGATCTAAGTTTGTTAATTCCCTTTTGTTTTACTAGGGGATTATCCAAGTTGTCAATCTGTCCCTCTCAAAATAAAAGTTGAATTTACCCCATCAAGAAGTTGTTGATTTTATCGAGATTTAACGAGTCCAGTCGCTTGCTGAGAAATCCAGGCCATCCAACTGATACACTACTGATTAAGCACGATCTAATTACTCATTCTTCATGCATAAGATATGATATTCATATAAATATATTTTTTTCCAAATAAAAAAATTATTTGGCATGTGGGGTGCCGTGTAATCACAAATGTAATTAACACCTAAGATCAGGTAAACTGTATCAAGGTTGTAGCTTCGTTTAGCTGAAGAACCTCCTCCCATGGTCAGAGTAGAAAAGATTCCAATAAATAATTATCGCAATGTAAGTTCGACGTTACAATTATTGTCCTGCATCATCCACGCACATTCCAGGTAACTTCTCCACTGCTGAAAGTGAAGTCCTTAACGCCGCCAGGCCCTTTTTTCTCTTTTGTCGATTTGACTGTATCATCTGAAGAAAACCTATGTCAGTATACTTTGTTTTGCGTTTTTCGTGGAATTTTTGGAATGCCGTGGATGGAAATTTGTTCCAGGTCCACCCCTTGAATTTTTTTTTTTTTATCGCACATCTCTTTGCATCATTACCATTGATCAGTGAGTTGAGTTAAATGATGATTTTGAAAACAGTTATAAATAAAATGTTTAAAAAAGTATATTTTATTATTATTGAATATGCATGTGTGATGAATAAGGTGTCGGGCAATCTTGGTTTTGTATTTGGAAATTTTTTTTGAATGAAGATAATTTTTATTTTGTAAAATATAATCGATAAATATATCTTATTTATTTTTAAAGTTCTTTAACTGATATATTCATCCCTGCTATACAAGTAACTTTTATTTTAAACCTGGCCTGCTCCAAATCAAAAGACTCACCACCATTTTGCATTTGTTTTTTCTTTTTAGGGCTCGTGGAAAGAAATCGAGCTGTTGGGTGATAAAAATTATCGTTAATATTCTCTTTGAATACATGCAAGCACATGTTTAATCTGAGAAATGGACACAGAAGCACGCCATGGTTATCTTATATTTCTATGAATTATAGCAAGGAAATCCAGTTTTCCGTCCCGAAATAATTTAGGACAAATTAAGGGGTTTTTTTTAGTATATTATATTGTTTGTTTTTCAAAATACATCAAAATTATATTTTTGAAATTAATTTTTAACATCAATTTATCAAAAATAATATACATATATGTTTTTATTTATTTTACACACTGTTCTTTTCTTTTTAATGTATTTTGAGATTATTTGAGTTTATTAAAAGTTATTTTTATGAGTTTGGCATATCTAAAAAACTTTGTAAATTAATTACTAAAAGATAAGGATTTTATATTTTATGTTTCAAATCTTACTTATTGTGCTAAGTTTTTCACTATAATATAATTTCACAATATGAATGTGGATTGAATCAAAGTTAAAGTGTATCAAGCTTTTCAGAAAGGTATTATAGACAAAAATTCTAGTTCGTTTGAACTTATAATCACACCTGCAAAATTAGGCCAATATATTACGTGTAGTAGGATTTTTACTGACACACTACATATTCAAAGTGACATATCTTTATCCTTGGAAATCAAAATCATGTTATTCAAAATCTCAAACTCATCTACACATCTATGACTATAATTTTTATAAAGAATTCCAGGTCAAATAAAATAATTTTAAAGGCAAAAATTTAGACGCAATATGAAGGATGAGATTGCTCTGCTGATCTAATAAGGAAACTACCGGTGTCGAGCATCCCACTATAGTTGAAAGTTAGACATAAAAATGATAGGCCTTATGACCTAATAAAGGTGCAGATCAACCTCCAACATGTTATAAATGAAAGAATATAGCAGGGATGGTCAATATATTGCAAAAATTCAAGTCAGAAACAGGATTTAAGTTGCAATAGAATTAGAATTATAGTAGAGTTGTGACAATAGCAATGTCTTAACAATAGAAAAGTTCATTTTAAACATATTCTGAAGAATTTAACTAACCTTAAGGACAGGATAAAGAAAGAAGGAATAGTGTAGCTTATTAAGAACTTTTAATTAGCTTAACAATTCTGAAGAAATTTGACATCTAAGAGAGAGAATAAGTAGAGCAGAACACGACTAAAACAAGAACTTTACAACATCCTTTTTTTCTCTTTCTATTTTTATCAATTTTTCAGCAACTATGAACTAATTTCTAATTTCAATTCAAGAGAAATACACATTATCTTCATTAGCAAGTTACGAGAAGTAACCTTAGTTTTGTAATTCTTTCATATTCAAGTATTTATTTTTTTCTTATTTAGAATTATACTATTAATTGTTATTCAAGCTTATTAAATTATTTTAAGATAACATGCATGATTTCTATTTTTTTTCAATCCATAATTGTTGTTAAGGACTAGAGTTAGGAGCAAAAGAATTAATCTAACTGTTACAACTCTCATCTTGATTTATTAAAGAAGAATAAATTAAGTTAAATTTTCAAGTTTTTGAACATTTGCTTAAAATAATTTTACAGACTTTACTCCTAAGACTATTGTCGAGTGAATAAGAATTGTTTTTAATATAAAGACTACTGTCGAGTGAATAAGAATTGTTTTCAATATTAAATTCATTTAATAATAAGAAATTGATTAAAAAACTTTATCTAATTAATTTACTTGTAATCTCATCTATTTCCAGAGATATCGAATTTATTTGTTTGACTTAAAAAAATATTATTTTACTTTAATGATTAATAGATTTATAGAAATGAATATATGGACCCTTGAAAAGAGCTAACCACATATCAATTTATTATTTTTATTTTTAAAATTTTATTTCTTTAATTTTTTATTCAAATCCCCCGTTCTTGTTTATGGTGTGATCCGTCCAACACAATGGCTGACTCTCCTGAAGCAGAAAGAACATTCTTCAAACTGAAATAGAATGCGATCTGAGAGATGGATTTTATTTAACTCTGTCTGTATTTTTATTTGCTAGAGATGTTAAGAGCGCAATGAATAGCAATGCATTTATGGGCCGACACCCATTACGATCCATTCACCAGGAATTAAAAAAAAAAAAATGAAGGCAAGGCAAACAGATATGCGTTTGGCCTCGGCATGACATAAAATATTTGAAAAACTCCCCAATTTTCAAGTTCCAATCATACTCTTATTTTAAAAGTCATCATATATTAGATTAATTAAATGTCAGTCCAATAATAATTGGGTAGGATCAAATCAAATGCTGGACATGCAGCGAGTGCGTACCCAGCGTTCTCTCCACCCCACCCTGAACATGCAGGGAGTGTGTACTTTAAAACTAAATTAAACTAAATTAAAATTATTATTTAGTTGATTTAAAAGGCTCAAAAATATCTGAATAATTAGGATTTAAATGTGATTTGAATTAAAAAAAATTAAGATAACTATTTTTTTAATATTAAAAGATAATAATAGATTAAATTGACCTAAGTTTCATCACTTAACTTGTTAAATTTGCTATAAATTTTGATGGTCTAGAAACCTTATTTTTTATAATAACAAAAATTAATATTTGTAAAGTTAATCACAAATCAGATATAAAGATATTTATTTAATATTATAATAACTTTATAGAAAGTAAACTAAAATAATTTATGTTGATGAATTAAAAAATAAGCAAATATTAAAGGTGAAATTCAAAAAAATAATAAAAATACAAAAAACAAATATAGTCAACTACTTTACTATTCATTAAAAAAAATGGAACATTTTTTATTGTTCATGTAGCAACAATGAAGGAGGTGTTTTTTAATCCCAAGATTTTTAGTATAAAAGGTATAATCTTGTGATTTAATAAAAATAAATACTCATAAAATTAATTATAAATCTAATGTTAAAAAATTTAT
Source organism: Populus ilicifolia (assembly GCA_015708895.1). Classification (NCBI taxonomy): domain Eukaryota; kingdom Viridiplantae; phylum Streptophyta; class Magnoliopsida; order Malpighiales; family Salicaceae; genus Populus; species Populus ilicifolia. Next base: position 591,826 of record SRLM01000287.1, on the reverse strand, counting down.
TTGACATTACAATAAACTTATAGAAAATAAATCAAAATAATTTATAAATATAAATTTAAATTCAAGTAAATGTGCAAAGATAAAATTAAAAAAAAAGAATCACAAAAAAGAAATCCAGCTGCTTCACTATTCATAAAATAACCTTTTTTATTGTTCATATATGAATAATGAAGGTGGTGTTTTATCATCCAGTATAATCTTGTGATTTAAAAAAAAAAAGAACGAAAAAAACAATAAAAGTATTTGGATGAAACTAAGATTCCACGAATAGCTAGCTAGTTACTTCGATAAATGAAAACTTTAATTTATTTTACTTGTTAATTTTAGTATAACAATGAACAAAACTCCATATATAAATCTATGCATACATTCATTAGAAACGGTAAATAAACAAATGGACAAATGAACAAACCCTTCTGACTGTTTGATTATTGAGTTTTTGTTCTTACCATATATTTCGTATCATATATCTTATATACAGGGAATGGAGCTGGGGTTCACAGATTAGAATGATAGAAAACATTGGTACGTAATAATGCACAAATTAATATTCCTCTGATAATCAATATCATATTTAATAAAAGTATTAAATAAAAAATTAAATTTAAACAATAATAAAATAGTCCATATAAACAATAACTTAATACACAATTAAAGATTTCAATTCCATCCAAATCTAATGGACACTAACATGAATTTACCTAATAAATATAAATTATTTTTATGTATTTAATTCCGTTTAAATTCAAATAATATATAAAATGAAAAGGAAGATATATATTACTCTACCCCAAAATCTTATCTTAACCCCGACTTGAACTATATATATATATATATATCCTCTTAAAATTTTTTTAAAAAAATTACATTTGTACCTATCTCCGTATTTAAAGAAAAACTAAAGTTAATCATTTACTTTCTCTAGCCAACAAGAGAGTCTACATGTTACAAATAACATTGTTTATTCTTCGTTCCATGCAATTTTGCACTTAAAACAACCATGTCTTTATTCCTCTCACTCTCACAACTACACTCTTTTTTTTTTTCTTTTTAAAGTGACAAGCCAAAAATGGCTTTTATACCAATGTTTTGTGGTGACTTCAAGGTTTAAAACAAGTTTTCCAGGTTTTTTTTTATTTTTTTTATTTTTTTGATTTTTTTTTCATTCTGGTATACTTTATCAAATGGATAATACAACTCAATAAAAAATAACATTTTTTTCAACTTTAAACTCTAGGGATATATTTGCTTTTGGGTTTTATCATATATCATGAAGCTTGTATTTTTTCTTAATGTTTTATTTTGATGGTGGGAATGCAGGGTGTTAAAATTATCGGGGGTTTTTTTATTATGAATGAAAGGAATACATCTAAAAGTTTGGTGCATTTGTTGTTTATTTTATCTTAGGATTTGAAATACACCCTTTTAATTACCATATTAATGTTTGGATGTCTATTATCTATTCTCGTTAATCTATATGTCTATATGTTATATACATTTGATGAATACAAATTTGTTTGATTCTCAAATTGCTTTGTTTGGATCGTTTGATTAAATGATGGATCTAGCTATTTTGATTTAAGAATTATTATATACACAACACACTATAGTTTTGTTTTTGTTTCTAGTTCGAGTCTAGTATGAATACCTCATAGATATCTGATGGATGGCTAATGGACACCTAAAACCCAATTGGGTTAAATTTGGTTTATGCCTAATTAGGTTCAAGTAAGAAATTTGGGATTAGGTTCGAGTATGAATATTAAAATGCCCAACCCATGAGTATCTATTATCATCCCTATACATAATTATTTCAAAATACAGTAACATGATAAATATGTCAAAAAAAAATGATGGCAAATATCTAAAAAATCAAGGGAAATTTTGAATCATTAAGACTAATAATTTTACTTTTTTTTCAAGAATAATCTCCTCTCTTCTAATGGATGTATGTTTGCCCCTGCTTCCATATCTTTATATGCTAGTAGTAAAAGAGATGAAATATACCATATGAAAACTATCAAAGAATAGCCTAAGTTGTTACCTTTATTATTGTTGTTGGTTATGTAAATTAGTTGTTCTAGATTAGCATAATTAACGTTACCTTTTTTATGGATATGATAAGGACTAGTTGTTATTGGTTATTATGTCTAGATTGTAGAAGAAAGATGTGGTTGTTGTTATAATCTTCTCTATTTAATTTGTATTTTGTAAGTGTAAAACTTGATTGTGATTGCTCAAATAAAACAAGCTATATTCCTTTAAATTTCTTTATGGTATCAAAGTCGGTTCTTATTGTTCTATATTTTATTTAAAGTCTTATGGAAGACACCCCTAAATTTAGTGGTGTTAATACCACAAATAAGTTTTTCAACATTTTAAGGGGATAATATCTAAATCAGCATTTGGGTTCTATATTGTTGAATGAGCTTAAGATCTTTCTTGGTCAAGAATCATGATAATTGCTCTTGGTGGAAAGTCCAAACTCAACTATGTTAATGGTCATATTAAACCTCTTGACACTTTTTCACCAATTTATAAAGTTTGGTAATGCAAAGATCAACTTGTTATTTCTAGCTGCTCAATTCTACGAAGAATAATATTGCTAATTTTTTTAGTTATTCAAAGTCCTCATTTGATTTATAAGAGGCAATGAAAGAAATATATAGTAGTCGTAGCAATGTTCCTGGAGTGTTTTAAATATAAAAAGAACTTTGCTACTCTTCAGCAAGATGGCAGGGCCTATGTGTAACTGCTTGGAATGTTAAAAAGTATATGGAGTGAACTCGGACTATACCACCTTCATGTTATTAATGCTGTAGTATTGCAAAAACAAGAGGAAGATAAGATATTCTAGCTTTTATCTAGTTTTGGTTTAGATTATAAAGATCTTTGTAGTTGAATCCTTATGAATTTTTATCTTTTATCACTTACAAGTGAATATGCCACAATTCAACGATAATAAGTCCGTAGGAAAGTCATGAATATAGAGCCTAAAATCATCTTGTCAAAGACATATGCTTATATTTTAAATAGACAAATAAAAAATGACAAGGCTTATGAAGGGAAACAACTAAATTTGAAGTGTTAACATTGTTATAATTTGAGTCATTCAATTATGTGATGTTGAATTCTTCATCCAAAGCTGAAACATAAGTTTGAAAAGGAGAAGGGATTTAAAAACGCTATGAACATGAAGCTTATGTTACTGTTTACTCTGATGATTTGTCACTTAGTGATGTTGTAATTTTTTCTACCAATCCAGCTGCCCTTTTTAATGATTGTGTTACATATCTACACGAGAAGGGTGATAATAATTTGTCAATTTCTAGGAATTATAATTCCATAACTTTCCTAGTACATTTAATGGTTTCTTGGTAAGCTTTTTGCATTTGTCATATGAAAATATTGAAGTTTTTTTATTACATTCAAAATTGTTTTAGTCACTAGTATTATGCATAATTTTTCGATTATTAATTTAGGTGCCACTAATCATATGACAAATAAAATGATTGATTTATATCAATTTAAGAAGTTTTCTACTCTAGCTTATGTATTTTTTACAAATGGAAAAAAAGTGTTTCTATTAAGGATAAAAAAAGGTTAAATTACTATTTAAAGATGTAGAATCTATAGTTATATATGTTTTTTTTTCATTTTAGTTGTTTTTTATTAACAAACTCATCTAGACTCTTAATCATCATTCTATATTCGAATCTCACTAGGTTAATCACAAAATCTTATCATCAAGAAGATGATTGGTGAAGGTTTTTTTTTTTTCTAAGGACTTTATTATCTTTTAAGAAATCATTAGAACATCAAGAATTTTCAAGTTTTTTGCTCTTTCCTTTCTTTCCAGGTCAAATTTTATAGCATCAATGTTTAATGCATCCCTCTGAAATTGTTCATACCAATTTGATGCCTAATTCAGGTACCAAGTTCGTCGCTTATAATACATATCATTTATTAAAAGACCACTATTTATGTCTTTTTTGTTTAGAGCTAATAAGATTTTTAAATTTATATGTTATGATATTTAGGGACCTATTATTTAATCTTTTGATGATTACAACTATTTAGTTACTTTCATTGATGATTTTTCTAATTAGAAAAGCCATAGGTTATCCATTCTAAAAAACCCACATCTCCAATAGGGGGCTCTCACGCACAATGTCATTTTAGGAAGGTCACATACCTCCCACACTTTAATGTAACCATTATCCAATGGATGAAATTGGTTTCTATAGTGCAATAACATCACCCTTCATGATTTTTTACCCTTTGCCCCTTTAAAAATTTTCTAAGTATAGGTGTCGACATGGATTCAACCCCTTTAGCCTTTAGAAATCTTTCTAAGTATAGGCATTGATATAGGTTCTTCCCTTACCACTTATTATTTGAGGTTTTCACATATTTTTACAAATCTTTACATATCAATATCACAAAGACTAAGTTTAATGAGCCTAAAACCCTCCTTAAAAGGCCTCATTCAACATATATGGACACACTAAGGAGACACACTCTATAAGTTCCCTACAGGAAAAAAGCCCCCACTTCATCATGTTGCTTTAAAGGAGGAGCCTGACTCCTTGGGCTCTTTTTTAAGAAGGAGCCCGACTTAATAGTCACTCCTTAGAGAAGGTGTCTAACTCAATAACCTTGTCTTATGAAGTGTATTTGAACCTATTTTTTACTTCTAATAAGTTAAAGCAACTTTTCCGGGCCTAAATCTCCATTAAGAATTATTTTAAAACGCATGTGGGTGTCTTAGTATTTTATATTGATCTAATACATATTATTTTTGTGTTGATTACTTTTTAATCCCTCCTCTCTGTAAAAAAACAAACAAACTCATGAGCTATAAATATATTATAAATTCTTCATACTCAAGATTCATATTCTCTTTATTCTGAACACTTTCAATATATGTGTATACATGCACACCTCTATTTTTTAAAATATTATTGTATTTTCTCTCCTTACAAAGTGATAAATTTAAATATTTAAGAGTCCTTACATTCATAAAAAAAAAAATTTTTTGCAAATATTAGTTACTCGTTACTTTAACTTACACACCATCAATTATTATTTACGTGCACATTTAACATCAAGTCACAAAATACTTTGATTAAAAAAAATAAATCATATTACTTAAACTAAAAAAATTTAACTAATTCTCTAGCCTTAAACTTTATTCTCAACATTTTAGATTTTAATACTCATCATAACTCTTAGAAACGATGCATCATATTTGTTGCTCAAAGTCCCTACCCCGTTTTCCATACAGCTGAAACCCCAGAACTTTCAAAGTACCCAGGACTTCGCCAAAACACAACTTTGCAGCCAATTCAAACGACTCCTTCACAAGCTCCCTACGCTTCTCAGCCTCACCATCTTCCTCTGAACACGAAGTGCTCATCACCATCCTGCACAAACACTAACGATTCATTAATAGAGGACATCAAAAAATATATTTCACTAACAGCCAATTAAAACAAGAAGTGGCTAACAAATATAAAATCAATCAGAAAAATTATAGGGTTGGCCTAATGATTAAGGGCTTGAATGAGTTCTGTAGAATGTCTCCGTTCTATTCTATTAGAAGAAAAAAATAATTAACCTGCATGTGACATTGTTTGCAAGCTTGGTTAACTCGGCACTCAAATCAATAGCCTCATTTTTGCTGGCTTTATTCAAATATTTATGCATGAACAGCATGATCTCTTCACTTCTATCTCCACAGGACCTTTCAAGCTGCCATGGTCCAAGCAGTTCAGTCACTAAAAGTTTCTTCATGAATTTCCAGTAATCACCATATAGTGCAGTGACAAATCCTGAGATTCCATAAGGTAACTTATCAGCAAATTTAAAGCAAATGTTGGGCGAGATAAAAAGGCAAGATCATTGATCTTGAAGATCTCTTCTGCATGGATGCTGATGATACGAGAAGACAACGAGAAGGGCCCAGTCGGAGATAGAGGAGAGGACCACATTAATTTGGAGGAGAGATTGTTCAAACATTTGTACAATGCATAAGTGAATAGGTGGAGGTGACTATCACTAGAAGAGCTGGTGGGCGTGAAGGAAGGTGGAGTTTGGTGTTGGTTGTTGATTTGGTGAGTTCCTAGAAGATGAACTGTGGGAGACTGGTTAAGATTATGCAGAAGAGCAAGACGATGGAATTATTCATGTCGATTCATGTCAATAATCGAGGCCATCGCTAGAGAAAGTAACTTTGCCGGTGCATATTTTATGTCTTATGCTTGCGCGTAATGGTACCAACCACCTAATTTTAATTCATATTATCCGTTCTGCACACAAGGAAAAAACTAATCGCACGCATGATGATTCCGCGGTAGGCAGCAATATAGTAATGGTTTTTTTTAAAAAATATTTTTTATTTTAAAAAAATTATTTTTACATCAACATATTAAAATGATTTAAAAATACTAAAAAATAATAATTTAAAATATAAAAAATAATAAATTTTTTTAAAAATAATAAATTTTTTAAAAAATACTTTTAAAATATAAAAATAAACTGGCCCTAATATTATTATATCTGGTTGAATCCTCCTGTTATCACACCTTAGATAAAGTAATTGATGATTGATACTATACTATAAATATAAATTTATTTGACTGACTGCTGAGCATGAATAATTAACAGTAAAGTAGGAACATAATTTTAAAAATTCCAAGTATCAAATACAATCACCACAACCTATAATTTTATTTTATTTTTTGATCGGATCAGGGCTAAACTCATTTGTCTAATTGGTGAGGTGCCATCAAGTTCAAATCTTGACATTACATTCTTTTGGTTATTTGATTGGGTGAGTAAAAGTGTTTTATCCGGGGTTTAATAATAGAGTAATCATGATTTGTATTTTATTAAAAATGGTGCATTTTTGTTGCTTGAAGCATGAGCATCATTAAATGGGGAATATTAACAAGGATCAACTAGAGAGATATTCGAAAAGCTGGGGATCCAACTAATGAAATATTCTGTTTTTGAGATGAAATTAGGGTTTAATTTCAGATTTCCTTAGAGAAGGGGAAACTCGTGCGTGAGGACCTCCTGTCTACCAAAAGGGAAAATGGCAATAAAGCTCTTGGTTTCTTCTCCTCGACCAAAATTTACTTGTCATTCTCTTAACGTGAAGGACATGCAGGCATTTGTTGCCAGAACATGATGGGATATTGGAAGATGTTAAAGGAAAGGAATGCTTTTGGATAGAAACGAAGCAAGAAATTAAAATTAACCTGACAGCAAGAAGCAAGCATCGATGTTCAAAGGCCATGATAAATTAACTAAACAACTTGTTGACGTTGAAGAAGAAAGAAAATTAAACATAAAATGCTAAAATCCACTTGTTTCATTACATAAACTTCACGTTTATTCTCTTATTGCCAAAAGCATTGCTGTTGTCCTAACTAATGCCCCCAAATGGAGCTCTCCACGCACTTATTCCTAATAATCTCCCATGCTCTATGCCCTACTTCTTCATAATTTCACCTGCACATAAAATGACAAAACAAGTAGCAGGATTGAAAGGAAAGGTAAGCGGGAAGAATAGAGCAGATATCAATTAATAAAATAAAAGGAAGGATCCTTGAAAAGATGCAGCATGCTAAAAGATAAAATTTATCATTAAAAAAGAAATATCAGGGACCATTTTGATGCCCAGTTTGCTGATAATTTTATGACCTTGAATTGGAAGAGTCGAAAATAAAGAACCTTCAGGGTGGCCTAAAAAAAAACCTCAGGGAGGGTGTGTGTGCGCGTGCGCGATTTTTTTGAGAAAGAGAGTTACATGGTTCAAAGTTGGCTGAACACTTGTCAGGAAGCTGCAAGGCCATGTTCCTGTCAACACCAGAAATTGGAGGGCCATTGACAAGAGTACACAAGCAAGGCTGGCCGAGAGCTTTCACAGCACTGCAGCAGGCCTCACTTGGTTGGATAGGACTAAAAGGAGCAACTGCTGCCCTGCAAGGTATCATTTGAATGAGTGCAGAGAAGAAAGTGCTACCACAAGGATGTGCTTGGCCTTGCTCCGCCAATAATGTCAACATCAGCACAAGTACCAGGAATGGCAGAACCTTGACACCACAAAACTTCACCATCTTTGAACTGGGATATTATCTCCTTGATTAATGAATGTTTTCTTACTGGAAGAAATTGGTCTCGGAGATGTTCTATATATATACATATATATCAAACGAACTCATGCTAGCTTGCACACCATTCCTAACCCAAAAGCTACAGTATTCATGCGATTCTTGTGTCAGCTCCAGAAGTACCGTTGGTGTGCTGATGGAAACAGTTGGGGAATTCAAATTTCATGACTCCTAGCTGTTGTTCAATTTTAATGTCTTAAAACCCATGTCCCTTGCAAGAACAACAAAGTCCTTTAGAAATTTGGATTGCTCATATAGGGAAAGCTAGCTAAGATTGATTTTCTTAGGTTAACAACTAGCCTCGCCCATTCTTCCTCGAGTGAGTGATCTTCAATCTGTTCAATTGTATTTTCACAACAATTATGCTTAATCATTAATTTGCTTTCCCAGTCAGTTTATTAACGAGCTCATTGAGTTTCTTAACCCATAATCAGAGGCTTATCTAAATCCAAATTTGGTTCTAAAACAGAAACCAATAGAGTCCCACCAAGATAAAACAGAGGCTGTGAAGCAAATTAAAATTCCCTTTGTGTCCTAATCAGAAAACAGCCATTCAGAAATGTAAAACATCCATTTCCAATTGAAATTTATCATCTAAACAGATCTTTCAGGTCTGATATCAGTACATTTTCACCATGTAAAATTAAATTTTAAGAAAATGGGGATGTATCAGAATTATATGCTAAGAAACGGCTAATTAAAAGCTCCTATCCCAACAAATATCCGTTCTTTATTGCAAACAAACCATCCCAACAACCATTTGGTGATGTTTGCATCTCTAGAACAACAAAAAATAAGACAAGTTATCAAGATTCCACTTTGTTTCCTTTAAGGTTGATCACCGCAAGCTCCTGTTCGACAAACTCTCCTGCACACATTAGTGGGTATTTGCTGGCCAGTGGAGATTCAACAAAATGGCCTAAAGGCTTCAACACGGCATCTGATGCTATGTGTGCAAAAAGCTGCATATGATCGAGGATAAAACAAGTAAGCACAAGATTCTTAAAGAAATGCAGTTTGCTCTTTAGAAGGTTGCAAGCACCAAGAGAATGATGATGGAGGAAATAGTATGCTTAACTACACTTACTGTTGATGAAACTCTCCAAAGGCTGCGATTTTGCTGTGATGCTAATTTGATTGCATCTATTGTCCTGTTTGTGACAACAACTTCATGCATGCCAGCCATGCATTCTCCTGCAGTCAACCACTCTATCTGCAAACAATGTAAATACTGTTAAGATTAAAAGCCAGATACAAATGAAGCCTAAGTTGTACTCAAGAAGTTGATTAAACTGTCATTCAGAGCTACAAACCACAAATGCAACATGGAACTGGAAAAAAAAATTAAGTTAACTGAGCTGAACACTAAATAGACCAACAACAATATATTATCTAAATTATCTTCCAGTTGTAAATAATTTCATATGAATAGCAATATTGGATTACTGGCTGTGTGTTCTATAAACCAGATATATGTTTCTTCTGCTTTCTTAATGGAAGCTAGTAGCATATGTGACCTGATAAGTAGAAGGAAAATGATATGTGAGAGTAAATACTAAATCACAAAGAGGGGAAAACAATGACCACAAAGTCAAGGTTAATCATAACACTGCCATTAGTATCTTGTTCGTAAGTTTTAGCGTCTTAAAAATTGTGTCATCACTTTATATGCTTTTACCTGCTTTCCTGTCTGAATGAGAAGACATCCTGAAGGAACCTTCACTTCAATTTTTTGCCCATTCCTTAGCCAAATGTTTAGACCTGGAAATCTACTTCTGCCATGAATTGTTAGAAAGTTAAGGTCATAATGATACCCTGCAAAGACAGTGCCTTCCTGACCATAACAGCTGAGATCACTTCCTGTTGGAGCAAGCAGATGAGGTCCCTAGTGTTTACAGGGAGAATGGGAATTGTTATTCAGTGCATGAAGTTGTTACTACTGGAAACAAAAAGAAAATCATAGATCCTAAGACATAAGTACGATAACAGCATTGAGTTAAAGGGAGAAAGAGGATAAAGAATTAGTAATGAAGAAGTTCCTACAAGAAATTTGCACTCCTTGTCTGTTAATAAAATTCTAAAACAAAACAATTAAGGTGAGACACTTGTCAAGCCTATGGGGTTCAGCTCAAGTAGTGGAGGAATGGGACATGATCTCCATGTGTTCTAGGTTCAATTGTCATCAAGCCCAACAAAAGGAATAAATAAATTGAATAAAAATAAGGAAAGAAAACAAAGAAGACAGGAACATGGCATGAAAGTACAGGTAAAGAAGTTAAACATTGGAACACTTTACGAAAACAAATAAGATATTAACAAAGAGCTGCTACTAATAGGGATCCTTATGACACCCAACCAGCATTGAAAAGGCAGAGTCGAACACTTGCACCAAAAGTGAAAAAAAAATGTTAATCGTGAAATGAAAGGGCATAGAGAAACAACAAATCCATCATTCTTTTGTTCAATTTACATTTCCTGCTTTTGTGCTAAAGATTGATCAAGGAGAATAGAAAACAGGAACATACATAAAATTAAAAAGTTACATTATCAAAATTTTAACCTGTTTCATAAGAGAAGTAAATGCATCCTTGGACAAACCAAAACCAATTGCTGCCATCTCAGCAACAGCCTGATAAAAGACATGGCATAGAGAACACTATAAGAGATATAATACAAGACAAATACAATCAAGCTAACAGACCACATAAAAAGATTACCTCTATTGCAGAGATCATTTTGCAACCCCATAAGTCCATAGTGTCTTTCCATTCAGGAAAACCTTCAGGTATTACAGGTTCTGAATTAAGTTCCTATGAGAATGGGATTGAAGTTAGCAAACAGTAACTAGAGGACCAAAATGTTAAAAGGGAAAAGAATGATCCCATACCTTAAAGCGAGTGTTTGATGGCCGAGGACCTACTCTCCACATGTATCTCCATTTAGGATCCGGTCCAATAGGAGTGGATGGTTGGAACTCTTTGGGCATTGCTTTTAACTTCTTTTGCATCTCTTCGTCAACCAAGCTTCTTGGAACTTCCACTCCCTCAGGTGTCACTCCAACCTGATATCCCCATTTCACAAAACGATTCTTTTATTTCTCTTTTTACAAAAAAATAAAAAATAACAATAACTCAAATACAATTTAACCACTGAATTTGGGGCAATATCAAATCCTTCCACATTCCCTTCCTTTTCCTTTATGATTCGGAAGTCAGAAAAATAAAACCTATACATATTCTTTAAAACTTAAAACTAGAAAGAGAAGGCAACTTCTTGAACAAAACAATTGTGAGTATCTATCTACCTTTTCATTTCTTTGATCTTCTCAAAAACCCAAAAACAACTAAACTACTGAATAACAATCAGAGTCCCTTTCTGGAACTACAATAGTTCACAGCTTCATGAATCATGATGTGTAATTCTAGAGTGGTGTTTCCATAACAAATCCATATGAACAATTCTAGTCGCCATCAACTCCTAAATCCCAACTATTTTCAGCTAGCAAACAAAAAACAGGAATAATCAATCAATAATTCCTCTGCTTCAAGCAACTAGTACAAAAATTCACATAAGCAATATTTTTTTTGTTGTGGCATTCAGAGATTAAAAAAAAATATCAACCCTGTCAAACAATTAGATCAACTTGAACAAGGGGTTATCATCGTCGACAATATTCCCGAGGCGGTAGCCAAACTTTTCCACTTTGATAAAATAGAAAGAAAGCGATCTAAGCTTCCAATTCTCTCTCACATCTCACAGAAACCATAGAAATCACAATTCTCCGACTCCAATTATGCAAAGTAGGTAGGGACCCGAAACCAAACATAACAAAAGATTTAAAAGTGATAAATGTTCAACACTCTTTCCCTTTCCATTTGTCACGTTTCCTCGGCAACCAGACAAACTTGATCGCTAACGTGGTAATGCAAATCCAGTCTAATCACTATAACCAATACAGCCTATCAGGTACTAATCAATGTTCCAAAATCTTCCCCTCTATTATCAAAACCCGATTCGATGAATTCCCTTCTCTTTCCCCACACTCTCAGAAACCAAAAGAATTTATCTCCCTACATTCTCCTAAACATCATCTAAATCAAACTCAAGAAACACCTTGGTTCCTAAAACCCCACATTTCCTCAACAAAAACATCCAAAACCCAGAACCAGCCCAATTCCCAAAATTTATCATCCAATACAATCATCCACATTAACACCTTCACATCCTCAAACTTCTCACCTCCCATCCCAAAAAACTGAACTCTCTCTCTTTCCTCTCACTTCATCCAAAACCCATAAACCAAAACCCACAAAAAACACATGATTAACAAAAAGAAAACCCTTCAATGTAGTACCTGATAATGCAAGTGAGATCTTTCTTGTAGTAACTTGAACTCTCTAGGTCTTTCAAAGTACTTTTCCATCATATCAATAAACTTGTCATTATCTTCCGCGGTACATCTCGGATCCTTAACTACCAAAGCTCCAGTTTCTCTCAGGATCTGACTCACTTCTTTACACAATTCACTGAGCCATGACCCGACTTCTTCGATTTGACCGGATAAAGTAACCGGATCAGTGCTTAGTTTATCTGCGATCTCTAAATATCTCGAGAGATCAATCACCGGTATCTCCATTTTTGATTGATTCTGGATTTTGGTTTGTTTTCTCTTTTGGATTTTAATAGAAAGTGAGAGAGAGAATGATGAGACTGTTGGGTATGGCGGGATAGTGGGTTGCTTTTTTATTTATCAAGGGATAACTTCATCTAAGCCATCCAACTACTAAGTATTTTGTTAGTGCATCCATACAAGTTTCAATTACGCCCACCCTGACACAGATTCTTCACGACAATATCATCATCCTCCTTGCGACCAACATTTCTCGGATCTTCCTTAGAAATGCATAGATATGGTTGTAGCCATTGCATTTTCTACCCAAAAATAAGAAATCTCTTTATTTGATTGACACAAATTTGTCATAAATAGGTGAACGAAATAATAAATACAAATACTATCATAATTGTTGAAATATTACCTTCTAAAATTAATTTATGCACGCGTACAGTTGGTTGTGTACACTGCAGTTCCACCCCAAAGGATACTAATTTCTATATTTATGCATTGGATATTGCTGGATGGAAATCTAGTTTTTTATCAGAGGAAAATGTTGCCTCGCAATTGACGTGTCAAGGGCGTAGCCGAAACGTTTTTAGATGAAGGATCGAACAGTATCTTATGCAGTTTACTTTATTATTAAAGGGGCCGCAGTGCATGTTAGCAAAAGGCTATTGTTTTGGGGGCCCATTGAGATTCAAGCGGGAGTTCTCTTGCATGTCATTGTACCATACGCAAAGCACTTATTCCGGTTGCACACTATCTGGACACGTGGCTGAGGTTCCCCCCCCCCAACCCCAATTCAGAATCCAGATCACATAGAAAGAAAAGCGGGAGATGGACTGTAAAACATTTACGGGAGTTAAAGTAGTTTCGTGTGAAAGTGACGAAAACCTAGTATCCAAACAATCTTGGGATGTGTTTGGAATAGAGTTTGGTGTTGCTGGATTATAAATCAGTTCATCAAAAAATTTCAAAATGAATTTAATAATCCTTGCAGCTCAAAAAATAATTAATTAGTCCCGTAGCATGTGCTGACGATACATGAACTAATAAAAAGAATAAACTAAAAAATGAGAAGGGGTTTAAGTATCACGAGGCTAAATTTACTGTAGATTTAGTAAAACAACTATAAACATTTGTCTGTGTCGATGGGGTGTCTAAGGGTAGTTTTGTTTTTTCAATTTTGAATGCATGGTTAGATTACAGCCCTTCGAGTTAAAAACAAGCCTTTGGTTAAGGGTTATTGGAAGGTGCCCGTAAACTTTAATTGGCATGTCGGGTGTCTTTCAACGATAAAACTTACCTTTTCATCGTACTATTGAATGCGTCGCTATATTTTTTTATCTTAATTTTTTATATATTAATGACGAGTTTTAATTTTTATTTATTTAATTATTTAATTCCAATTATATATATATATAT